>VWZE01014361.1:2472704-2553116 GCA_013396675.1 Eubucco bourcierii | reverse complement strand
CACTTGGTGCCATGGTCTAGTGTTGAGGTCTGTGGTATCAGGTTGGACTTGATCTTTGAGGTCTCTTCCAACCTTGGTGATACTGTGATACCTGACACCTGAGATTGCACCAAAGCTAAGCAAAACTCCTAGGCTTCTTACATGGACAATGGAAGAGAAGTGCTTCCAAAAGGAACTTCCAATCCCTGCTTGTTCAGCTGAGAGATGTCCACAACTGGTCAATAGGAAACACTAAACCAAAACTAGATCTCTAGACAGACTAATTAGTGGGATAGGTTTTTATTCCAAGTCTGTCCAGAGGTAATAGTCAAAGATACTGATGTGTTTCTAGTAAACCTGTCCTAAAAAAATCAATTCAGGTCTCCACCAAATTATGCAGTGGGCAGGGGTTTTATTAATCCCCATCTTTTCAAATAGCATCAACATGCATTTCACATAAATAGAGACAAAATGTATTAAGTATGAAGCTGTTGATTATTTTATCAGCCCAGACCTGATTTTCCCTGCAAATAGTAGCAGTGTGGAAATTGCTCTGCACTTTAGTGAGATATGGGAGCAGCATGGGGGACTCTTCTGGACAGCTCTTCTTTCACTGGCTCAGTGACAGTTTCTTTCTTTTTGTCTTCAAATTCAACCTCCCCCCACTTTCTGCTAAGCTTGCAAGCCTTTCAAACAATACCATTTTCAATAATTCACTAAATAATATCTAATGTCTTAAAACTTTTACAGCACTTCAGGTTTGCAAACTGGAAGAGTCTTTACAGCCTCCAAGGCTGCCACAAATCAGAGAACTCATTATACAGCAAAATACACTCTCAAATTGAGACTGTTCTTGAAAAAAAAAAAAAAAGCCTATTTTTTCTGCAATGATACTTGCAAAATAACTGGAGGTTTTAAACCAAATGGACTCCTTCACCTATGAAATAAAAAATGTCTGTGTTAAATCATTTTCCAGGCAAACGTAGTCATGGGGAAAGCTCCTGCTGCCCTTTTTCAATAAAGTGACCTAGCAAAAGATTCATTTTTAATCAGTTATGAAGTGGCTGGAAAAGCTCAGGTTACTGCAGATCAGCTGGTTCTGACACTGCTGCAGCTTGTTTCTGAGTGACCCATGATAATCCTTTGGTAAACTATTCAGTAGAGAAAGAGGGGTTTGGAATTACTTTGCAAGGCTTCAGTTTAAGATAGGGGAGATACACTCATGCCCTCAAATATATCAAAGGAAGAGTTGAATCACAAAAAAACACCCCAAAACCAACCAAATGAAAACAAACAAACAAAGACCCCTAAAGAAATATATATGGAAATGAAAAATAAGCCTGGACTTAATGCTGTCTGATGCTGCATCTTATCTTGTGCAATATCAGGAAGAGCGTGATTGCTTTTCTGTGCTCTAGCTGAGCTCTTTCTAGTAAACAATGGCAGCCAGAGTAAGGCAGTGGGATGCCAGCTATTTTGGGCAGAGGCAACATGACAAGTGCGTGTCATCTGGCAAGGCAAATTTTCATTATTTTATCAGACTTTAATGTAAAAACTGAAGTTTTGGTTGTCTTTAAAGCAAACCCAGAAAATGCAGCAGCTGTATGCATGAAACCTGTTGAATTTTATTTTTTTTTTTTTACAACTCTCATTTCCATGAAGAATCACAGAATGTTCGGGATTGGAAGGGACCTCCAGAGATCATTGAGTCCAACCCCTGTGTCAAAGCAGGATTATCTAGGGCAGGTCTCACAGGAATGCATCCAGGCGGGTTTTGAAAGTCTCCAGAGAAGGAGACTATGCAAACTCACTCAGCAGCCTGTTCCGGTGCTCTATCATCCTACTGTAAAGAACTTTCTTCTCATACTGAAGTGGAAATCTCTATGTTCTAGTTTGTACCCATAATCCCTGTCCAAAAAATCCAAGACTTATCCTGGTCCAGAGAAATTCAGACCTTTTGCATGAAGCTGCCAGATTTTGCCTACTTTCCAAAGCTGGGAGATGACACTTCACAGAGGTTACGACTTGCAAAGATTGCTAAAGACCTGGTAGTAGAATGCACCACTGAAGTGGGTGTTAAGTAGGTGAATGAGACAGAGAGAGTGACACATCCACACTTGCACTGATCCAGCCTATTTAAGAATGGAATGGCTTATTCTCTGATGGAGGAGCAGTTGTGAGCTGTCAGCCTTTGATGTAAGAAACTACTTTCTTTATACTAAAAGATTTGCTTGACTCTCACAGCATCCCTGTGCTGTCCACTGCACCTCTCCCAGTTTGTTAATGTCGTTGTTCTTTTATTTTTTTCTTCAAAGCAGAAATGAGCATTGGTTGGTTATACAATGAGGGGTCAATATTTTCTCTTGATTTTGCAGCTACCATAAAGAAAATAATTTTGTGTCTTCTCCTTTACAATATGTGTAACATATACTGATTGCTTTTGGCAAAATCATGTTAACACAATCTCGCTACATTAGTTTCTTGAGTGTCTCTACATTATAGGATATCTACTGCCATTAAGAAAAGGAAAAAAAAAAGAACCAACAGTAATTTCATTTAAAATAGGGTAGAAGATGAAAACACTTCACATTACTCTTAGAGACTTAATTCTAGTTCCTTAGGAACATTTTCTTTTACTTCTACAGTAGATAGATTGGGGTTTTGTACTCTTTTACTAAGCCCCCAACAGTCAAAAGTCTAAATAACAGAACAGCTAAGTAACACATGATGAACTAAATAATTTACATACTGGAGGGCTTCCTAAACAGACTTTATTGTTGTGGTTTTATTTATTTTTTTATTTTGCCTGCATCAAGAGTAGTGTGGCCAGCAGAGCAAGGGAGGGGATTCTGCCACTTTACTCTGCTCTCATGAGACCCCGCCTGGAGTACTGTGTGCAGTTTTGGAACCCTCAGCACAGGAAGGACATGAAAGTGTTGGAGCAGGTCCAGAGGAGTGCCACGAAGATGATCAAAGGGTTGCAGCAGCTCTCCTATGAGGAGAGAGCTGAGAGAGGCTGAGAGAGTTGGGGCTCTGCAGCCTGGAGAAGAGAAGGCTTCGAGGAGACCTGAAGGGGGCTACAGGAAGGCTGGGGAGGGACTATTGACAAGGTCTTGCAATGACAGGACAGGGGGCAATGGGTTTAAACTGGCAGAGGGAAGATTTAGGCTGGATGTCACAAAGAAGTTCTTTCCAATGAGGGTGGTGAGACACTGGCATAGGTTGCCCAGAGAGGTTGTGGCTGCTCCCTCCCTGGAGGTGTTCAANGTGGCTGCTCCCTCCCTGGAGGTGTTCAAGGTCAGGTTGTATGAGGCCTTGAGTAACCTGTACTAGTGGGAGGTATCCCTGCCTATGGCAGGGGGTTGGTACTAGATGATCCTTGAGGTCCCTTCCAACCTTACCATTCTATGATTCTTTGATTTTTTTGGTGAAGATTAAGGGCTGTCAGTATATTTAAAGTCTGTTTGTTTTCAAGGTTTCCCTTGCCAGAAATACATCTGGTTCATCTAACTGACTGTAAATGTTGAGCTTTAATTGGTTGCTGGAAAGTCTGCATGACAAATCTACAACCCAGAGCCTTTATTAAGGAAAAAAAAAGGAGAAAAAAACCCACCAAACAAACCCACCCAATAGACCAAAACCCCAACAAAACCCAAAACCACAAGAAACTTCCCTTGATCTCATGGCTTTTTTTTAAAAACTGGGGTAGGAAGTTAAAAGCATCTTTTAATAGATGCTCTTACAAATGAAATGCTTGTGTCAGGGAGATTGAGAAAATCTCCACTGCAGAGGGAACTGCTACAGAACAGAGACCACAGCACCCAAATTTAAGAAAGTGGAAGAAAATGTTACTCAAGCAACTAAGTGCTTGCAAGTAGACAACTTTCCTATGTATATAAGGTTTTGAAACAAAGTTTAAAGGGGAGGAAAAAATATCCTAGGACTGATTTTTGTTTAATATTGGCAGCTAACAACACTGACAAGTATGTGAGGTGTGCTAAGGAGATGTGTGAGACAAGCTCAGAAAGCACCGTCTGAATCACACACAAAGAAACGCATGAGCCATGTACTGCAGGACGGGGAGGTGGTGAGATGTAACAGTAAAAAGGCAAGGTCAGGCACTCAAGGGTAAAGGACTATTCTGCCATTCTGTAGCATTACATTACCTAAAAGTCACAAAAAGAAAGACCTGCAGGGTTTAGATGCCCTTAGGAAGGACTATGGCTGTGATTCAACTCCTGGGATGATATTTGAAACCACAGAAGTGCCTATCTGTTCTGTTTCCAATGACTATCCTTTCCTCCCCTATGAAGATAGAATGACAGAAAGTACATGGGGCTGCTTTGCTGTATCTTTACTCAGTTCAGTAGTTGGGCAACTGCCTGTTGCGTCTTTGAATAGAAAACAGACAGAAAGTTGTCCTACTGCTTGCAGCGCTGTTCTGCAGGCACATTCAGTGTGCTGCAGCTCTCCCTTCTCAAGCATACCCACATTTCAGTACTCAGAAAGTTATGGAAGAGTTGCTTGAATTTGCCCTCAATTTGTCCAGATCTCTTCACGGATTTAAATCATGCATTTTAGCACAAGCTGGATTTCAGCAATATACTTTTGGCTGATAGGTGTTGGTAAGCTACAAGCAAAACATTGTATGTGTCAAATGTTTGACAGCAAAGTACCAAGAGCCTGATTTTGCCAGTTTTGCATTGGCTGTCTGTTCAAGAATGAAAAGAGGTACAAAATCAGCCCAGAACAACCAATGCTACAAAATGCCAAATCTATGAATTAGAAAGCACAAGGGTAAAATAGGTCATAACGTCCTTTCCTGCTTACCCATCTTCGCTTTTATAGTTATGTCCCACAACTATCTCTGCAGACCATGCTGTCCACTCAGTCATGGGTTAATCTTGCTCCTGCCTGCATCAATGACAACATTTGGCCGAGAGTAATTTGTCATTTAAAGCCATCAAGTTTGATTCTTGTCTCAGTTACACAGGTAATTCCCTTGCAGCAGCACAAAAGCACCTGAATGTGCACAAAAATGTATAATTTTTTCCTATAATTTTCTCAATACAATGAATAACTCTTAAGCTTTCAGTGGTGTGGTATTGTTTCCTACCACTTTTTCCTTAGACAATACTAATTCTTAAGTGATTCTTCATAGAAGAAAAACTATTCATAGAGAGTTTACAAACTAGAGAAATTGCTATCTGCCAAATTAATTGTTTGCCAACCTTGGGAAGGGAGGGATAAAGTAATGTTGCTGTACAGTGTTGTAAATTGAAATTAGCATAAAATATGTTATTTAGTGTAGATGAAAAAAAAAAAAAGGAGTATGTATGAAGTATTCCAAATAATTGCTTGTGATGCTAATATGAATGAAAAGGGCTTTGTGTCTTTCTCCCTCTTTTGTGTGTGTGTGTGAATTTCAAGATCTTTTCTGAAAGCATTTCCAGTTTCTAGTCATCTTTAATTTACCAGTATTCAGAAACACAAGGAGGAAGGAAAAAGAGAGAAAGCAAGCTTCAAAAAAAACTCACCAGAAAAAGATGAATGCCCCATTTACCTCCAAAATGCAATACTGTTTGCTGTCAGCTGAAATACTGGATTTTCATTTATTTCATTAATCTAAATACAATGAAGAGGGGAGAATGTTTTAAAAATTATTTCATTTCATCCCAAGTATGACTTCAGTGATGCAGGTCATAAAAATGCATTCACTGAAGGGAATTAAAACCCTTTTACTTACACAACTCCAATAAAGCTACCAGAGCAAATTGTTTTATTGAGTTCTTTGCCCAGCTACTCATCCCCTCTTGGAGGTAATGATCTGTATTTCTGTCAGACACTGATCTTCAAGAAGTATCAAGGACAGCTGAAGAAAGGTGTTATATAAATTGTACCAATAATAAACATGAAATAATACTCATACATCATCACAGACAATCCTGGACAGTGAGTTCTGGAGCTGCGTCAGACTGTTAAGAGGATAAGAGTTTATTGTTATCCAATAAGCTATGGAGGAGGGTTGTGATGAGGGTGGTGAAATGCAGGAACAGGTTGCCCAGAGAGACAATAGATGCCCCATGCTTGGAAATGTTCCAGGTCAGGTTGGATCATGCTCTGAGCAACCTGCTCTGGTTAAAGGTGTTCCTGACCAATGTATGGAAGTTGGATCAAATGGCCTTTAGGCTCCTTCTGATTAAAAGTATTCTAGGAAGGTTGATCCCTGTCATCCCCATGCCAGATGTTGGTGTCAGTAACACCACACCAGTAGGTGTGGTTCATGCAAATCTGTCACCAGATAGTGACATTTCTAAAATATAGGGCACATCACCCTCAAATATCTACATGAACATACAAATTTCCACCAGCAAAGAATGAGCCTGAGAAATGGGAAATAATTTACAGAGAGGAAACAAAGAGCAGGTCATTAGTTTGAAAACCACAGCAAACTAAATGAATTAGTTGTGCACTGCTCAGATAGGTAGCACATCTCCGCAGGTCCTTGTCCCTTCCCTGTGTGCTGAGCTCCGCTTGCACATGGCAAGTAGAAGTGAATGCAGTCCTCAGGCAGTTTTGAACTGGTCTGCTTCAAATCTTTTGTGAAACGTTGTCACCTCCAATTCTAGAAGCCCATTTTCCAAAGCAGTTTTTTAACTCTGTGACTACACAGAAACAGCCTTGCAAGAATCTACTCTTTTCTGCTGGAACCCTCTGCAACTGCAGAGAAAGGCTCTTTAGTGACATATCCACCTTAAGAAGTCCTGTTCTTTGTACCATGTTACTACTTCTATTGCTCTTCATAGTGCAAAAACATCATTTGAAAGGATAATGTGCAGAAACATTGCTGTCTCCTCACAGAACCTGAGAGCATCTGAGTATCTGCTCTGCTTACCAGTGCCGATTTATCTCTGAGCTGTAGACTGCTTTCTCAGCAAGTGAAGAGCTTTTGAGATCATACCTTCCTGATCATCAGCACAGTGGGTCAAAGGCAACCTTACCTGCTACAGCTTTGGTTCACAGGCCTTATAGATATGACTCAAATAGAAGGCAACAGCAAAGGATCGCTGAAGGATCCATATATGGAGATACAACTCTGAGAAATCAATCTGTGAAATATCAGAGTGAGTCTACTTATTTTGCCCTATGTTTGCTTTTATATTCTTTATGTTCATACAGAGAACAGCCAAAAAGTATCCTCTGAAATGAAATCCCCTATGGGAAGGTTGTTCAAAGAAAGGTGAGGATTATTGAATGAATAGCAGGATTTTGAGTGAGAATAAAAAATGGCTAGGTTTTGGTTGGTTTTTTTTTTCCTCACTATATTCTTAATTTTAATACTGAGCTTAATTCTACTAAATCCTGTCTGATATGAGCAAATCTTCAGTTCTGCTGTTAAGTAACACTATGTATTCAAATGATTGTTTTGATGACAAAGATTTGAGAGCCACAAAAAGCAAGTGCTGGCAAACCAAGGAGTTCCTGTCTATGTTTTCTTATGTCACCTCTGTAGCTCACCTCTCCAAAGAACAAAATGTTGCTTTCATTAACATAGCAACTTGTTACTAATCTCTGCATCTATTCTGGAAACTGGAATGACCTGGAGATCAAAGCATCTGGCCACTCTTTTCAGCTGCAGCTCTTCAAAAGATTCTCAGGATCATTAAAATGTTGCAAATGGGGTAAACCTTCAGCTTGTGCCTTTCCCTGTGCCTCAGGTTTCAGGATTTGCCTACCTGTGACATTTCAGCACCCCCTCTACAGTCTGAGAGTCAATTTGCTATATTTTCCTTTAGAAGCATTCAGTTTAAAACTCTTTGCAGACAAACTAAACTCACAGAAGGTCCCACCCCTTAACCAGCCCTCAGGTTACACTGTGTGGTGTCCACAGTTTACCTGTCACCTCTGCAGTGTGCTGAACTGCTCCTCTTGGGTGACGGGGCTGTGATAAGGTGCAACTCTCCATTTAACTTATCCCAAATTTACTTCAACTACAGCCTCCCCCCTCCTTTGTTCTGTCAGGGCTGTCCAAAGCCAGAACACATTGCAAGAATGCAAATTAGTACTTCACTCAAATCACAAATTGGATAAGCCCACACAAGATTTCCTCTCTCTAACATACAGCTTGAGATACTTGCAAAATCAATCTGAAAAGCATTCCTGAACCTGCCAGTTGTTTTCCTTAGTCTGTACCTGAGAAGGACAGGCAAGTATGAAAGGCTTCCCAGGGCCTGCTGAGCTGTCTGTCAGTGGATTTGCAGGGGTAGTGCTCTAGAGAGGACACAGTGGCACAACAAAACCTGCTCACACAGTGACAGCATCTCACTGCTACCTTTTCATCCTTTTTTGTTTCAGGCAGCAGGGATGATGCATTTGATGGATCAATCGTTATGGGCTGATGCCCTTTCATAAAGCAGATTACCTCTGTGTTGCCAAAGAAGAAACACAAGTGGGCATTTTTTATTTTCTTTCTCCTCTTCTCCTCCTTTTAAAAGCACAGATCCAGACACACTGAGCAGGGGTTTTGTTCCAGTGCATTGCACTGGAGTACAAAGCCACAGCTCTCTCATGCAAAGTCAGGATGATGCACTGGGGCTTGTTTTAACAGTCTGGTGCTGCTCCCTGAATTCTGGGTTCATGTTGCTGCTGTGTTATGAGCTTGACTAATACTGAAGAGACACATCCTGTAATTACCACTGAGCAAATACAAATGGAAAGATGTGTGTGCTGCTCTCCAAAGACTCAAAATAACACACATTTTGGATGCCTAATTTAGCAGAAAGTATGGCAAATAAGAGAGGCAGGAAAAATAAATGAAACACAACTTTCTGCTGCTGGAGTTTGGGCTGAAACGTGCCAGGGGTGTTTGTGGCAAAAGGAGCAGGCAATGATGGCTGGGGAAAGAAGCCAATTTCAGGAGGAGATGATAAAAAAGCAAAATAAAACCCAAACCCACAAGTTGTGGCTATTTAATGATAATCAACAGAAGCATATCAGGACTTGCCTCTGGAAACTCTGCTGAGGTGTTGCACTGGCTGCACTGCAAGTGCACTGCAGCTGAACTCCAGAATAAGGGAGAGTTTGGATGGGTCAAATGGTCAACTGGAGATGCCTCTTTTTAGTTCCTATCACTCTAAGGGCTGTCTTTACTAGTGACATAAAATGTTTACTGCTGTTGGAGCTTAGTTGATCAGATGAACCTTTGTAGGAGGAAGAGCATCCGAGCTCTGAGCACAGGTGTCCCACACTCAGAATGGGTGATGCAGAGGTGAATGTCAAAGTACTCATTACTGGCTAGTGTCAGCAGTCCCAGAAAGCACTGACCCCAATAGCAGATGACTGGGATGCACAGAACTGGGGGAAGCAGCTTGACATCTTTGACTGCAGGAAGAAATACAAGACATACCAAGGAATATTTTATTTGAACTGAGAAAATTGTGCTGTGTCTCTGAAACAGTGGAAACTCCTCATCATGAGGTTATTACCTGTGCCAGCTGAGGGGTCTGTTCGTCTCCCAAAGCAGAGCCCATTGCTGATGGCAGCAGAATGCTCACTGACTGCATCTACAGAAGCTTGGCTTTTATTGTAATCAATTTGCAGGTAAACTAACAGATACAATCATCTGTATAACAGCCTCCAAAGGGTAAAACAGATTAAAAGCAAAGCATGCAGGACAGTCAGTCTGGACTCTGAACAGAAGCATTGGCCTAAAATTTTCTTTTATTAATATTTAGTTCTTTTCCCCCTCAATTACTTACAAACACATGTGATGAATTTTCTAATTACCCTGCCCATTAAAAATTGTTTTTCTAGACAGTTTATGCTAACATAGTTCAGTCTGTGAATTTGCCATGATTGCTACTACTTTAGGCACTTATTTGTTGCTGTGTGTGATGGATAACCTGAACCACATGGCACCACTACTGGTCTGTAGTAAGTCATCTCCCAGGCTCCTGAAGAGCTCTCAGGGTAGATAGTAGACCACCACTAGGGGAATACACCCCAAGAAATATGCTTCTGGTTCTGCAGAATCCTTGTAGAAAAAAAAGATGCTTGTGTAAATATTTATGACCACTCATGAATAGAAAATGAATTCTCTGTTTTCATCAAATAGTATCCACAATCATTTTATTTCCATCTCCCCCACAGAGATTACTTTAACTAAGAAAATGTTTTTTCCATCTGTTATCAGAGAGGAGATACTAAAAAAGACCAACAGGGAAATTATCAGGAGATTTGAAGAAGAAAAGTAAATAACTCTAAATTGTCTTTATAGTTGCTTGTTCCATCTCCATCCATTAATAATAAAAAATAGCAATGGAAATAGCCTCTATGAACAGGATATCCCCAGCCAGCCCAAGACTCTCCTGTCAAGTAGATTATTTCCTTTTGATTTTCCCAGATCATTTGAGGTTTTTGTCAAAGAATAGACCTCCTGCCACTTTTTCTTTATACGTGTTAATTAACAGTTTCACTTGATATTAATTTATATTCTTATACATTTTTTTTTAATTTTTTTTTTTTTTGTACAATAGGGTACAAGTTTGATGCCTGGGCAATGACTATTTCACTGGAGTTTCTTTGGCAGTCAAGGACTGAGCTCTCAAGCTGCCATTTGGCAGCAGAAGTGGATTCTTGAGAGCACAAACTGACTCTGCTCCATACAGTTGCAACCATTTCTGACTGCAAAAGCCAGCATGCAAAATCTAGAAAGCAAACCAAGGGTGACAGAAAAATATGATCTTCAATATTCTTCATTATTTTCTCTACAAGCTTTGTTTTATGTTCTCTATTATGTATTCATTGGGAGGGATCAGAAACTATTATTTTTCTACTTGCTGCATTGAAGTAACAGGGTAGCTTTTCACAGGTTCCTGTATAAGTTCAAAGGCATTTTCCCTGCCCAGTTGTTTCACGCTGCAAGCAGGGACAATCCTGCTCTTCCTACATCTCCCTGCCAGCTGCTATGGCAGTCCACAAGTCCCTCTGTGGTAGAGGGCTGCCCAAGCATGGTAGGCATCCTGGGGGATGCCAGAGAACACAACCACATCTCCTATGGTCATTGTGCCCCACCAGCAGCGCTTGGCATGAAGCGCCATGTTGTCCATTGGGCTCTCTGGAGTTTTCAGGTGCTTGTTGTCCAGGCTCAGCAACCCAAAACTTTTGGCTTAAAATGTTCATTTTCTTCCCCCACCCCTTTTGTTAGTTTTTAGTTTGTAAGTTCAGCTAAGTGAAGCAGTAAAAGTGAAACAAACCGAGCTGAGCGACAAACGAAGCTGCGCCTCCGGCAGCCAACATGCTTCTTTTTTAACTTCCATCTGTCGAGTGCTGGCTGCTGAGGTATGTGATAAAGAAGCACCTTTGCTTACAAGCAGCTTTCCACTCCTGCTGATAGGTGGCCTGGCTGAAGGAGAGGAGGAAGAGACTGCACAGGCCACGGGGCTGGAATCTAATACTCAGGTCTTTTAGAGTCTGATGGCCGATTTAAGAACTATATGAAAAGGGGAAATAGTAAATAACAATGTAGGTAACATTGGGATCTGGAAAGCTGGGGGTGGGATGGGAGTATTCATCTTTCCTTTAAAGAAAACTATCAAATGACTGAAACAGAGCACTTGAAATGAACTTGCACCTTCAGGCAGGAGAGAGCCTCTGAAACACAATATGAACCATCCAACATTAATCATTAGGCAGCATGAATACATCCTTACTACCTAATAAAGAGCAAGGACATTTGAGACACTGTTATTATTTACTGAGTGGTAGCCCCAGTTAGGAAAATGAGACTAGAAATATGGTGCTTTCCCTGAGGAGTTCACAACTCAAAGTTTTCAGCAGTATGGAAATCGATGCATCCCTCCATTTGCCCATGGCAAACTTAGATGCAGGAAAAGAATTACTAACAACCTAAAAATCCCTGGAAGTGTTTCACTGGCTGTATGAGAGGAATAACAGTTTAGTTTTTACTGACTCAGGTAGGGTTCAGGTTCTTTCACTTTCCTGCAGCTGGGGAAGCTAAGAGACTCTGACAGCAACAAATGAAGGGCTCTAAGGGTTTCATGAGAGCAAGGAGGGTGAAGTGATTAGTTTTCTGAACAAAAAAGGTTCATTGAGTTGATTCCTTCTTGATGATATCACTGATAATAATTCCACTTGAAGTTTGCCAGCAAAGACATTTTTTAATAGGTTTATGAATGGTAAAATGACTTCTGGTGAATCTGAGGCATTTCTTCCCAGGAATGCTATTCTGAAGTTTGTGCTGATTCTAAGATCAACCTTGATCTTGAGGGTGCTTCACACTTTACTACAACATCACAATCCTTGGAGGAGAAAAGAAACAGTATCAAAAGGAAGTGCCACCAGTGTAAGCTGATTGTGATACAGCATTTGTTTAGCTCCCTCTTAATTTCTCAAGTATTAGAAAGAAACTTCAGTGCCAGTGAGATTCCAATCTCCAGTACAGGGTGCTACCTTCAGCAAAGCACCCTTCAAGGGTTACTTGGTGACTGATGAATAGACCTTTCAGGAAGACAGTAGAAAGATTACATTGCAGGGTGGTCCTTCACCTTCCCACCAAAACATGTTTGGGTACAGAGAGTCATGAACATTTGCATCTGGAAGTGAATGCCTGCCAATGTATGTGGTCTGTCATGACCTTTCCTAACTTGTGCTTTTTAACCAAATCCTTTAATCTTAGCTACCTTTCTTATTGTTTTTTTTCCCTTTCCTTCTCCAAAGGTCTATGTTTTAAAAGTGCTTGGTGTGTGCATGTCTGAGTGCTTATATAAGAGCTGGAAAGGCATTCACAGGTGAGTGAATGGATATGCATCGTGATGAAAAAATAAAAAGGATATGACAAAACAGATGGGAAAAAAGAAAATACTTTTAACAAATGGATAAAGATAAGAACCCACTGGCATTGATGGGGTAATTATGATGGCTCAAAGGTCCTGAAAAAGCCAGTTCTGTGAGGAAATCTACTAGAGAAGGGATTGCTTTACATGGATCCTGGGTTTTATGACATTTCCACAAGCATTTTTCTACAGAAACTCCCAAAATGAACTGCAAGTAGATGGAAGATGGTCAGAAATGTAGGCACTATAATCTGAAGTCCAGGAAGAATATATGCTGCCAATATAGAAACAACAAAAATATGTACAACAGATTTAAGAAAAGATTTTATTTGATTTTAAAAAGTGATTCAGCAGACCTGAATTTTTATGTAGAAAAAGGGTTTAGAGTTGCACTTCATTTGAGGTTAAAACTACAGAATTAGAAAACCTGTTTAGTACCCAACAAACTCTTCCATGTAGACTTGATGGAAGTTTATTTCAGGCAAAGAACTTTCTAATGGAACATGGTTTCACTTGCTTCTCTCAAGTGACAGACTTCACCATTTCAGAGAGATAAAGATTAACCACAGGGTAAATAGGAGAATCTTTGTGTTTGGCTTTCCTTAGAGGATTACTCAGAGCAGAAATTAATTTTACCTTTTCATGCCCCTGAGTTATATATCTGGCCAGCAAATCTGCAGTACATCTAAGTTTGACCTTTGTGGCACCTGGATTTTCTGAATTCTTTTTGCATTAGTTGCAATAGGTATGTTTAAAAATTTAAAAAAAAAAAATAGTATTTTTACATCCATTTCTTTAACTATAAATTGAAGTTCAGATACTTGGCCACAGGTTTCCTGACCTCAGTCACACCCAGTATTTCTTCCAGCACCCGTGGTAGAACTCAAATACTACAACTGTAGCAGAGAGCCAGAAAAGCAGAAAGGACATAAAACACCTGAGAGATGTAAACTGAGCACAATTTATATATGTATATAAAAGGCACCAGTCTGTGACAACAGCCATGCAGTACTAAATGTTGGAAATAACAGCAAATTTACTGAGGAGTTAGTTCTTTTGGTTTACTTCTTTCCTAATAAGGTCTCCTGGAGAAGAGAAGGTTTCAAGGAGACCTTAGAGTAGCCTTCCAGGATCTGAAGGGGGCCTACAGGAAGGCTGGGGAGGGACTATTGACAAGGTCTTGCAATGACAGGACAAGGGGCAATGGGTTTGAACTGGCAGAGGGAAGATTTAGACTGGATGTCAGGAGGAAGTTCTTTGCAGTGAGGGTGGTGAGACACTGGAACAGGTTACCCAGGGAGGTTGTGGCTGCTCCCTCCCTGGAGGTGTTGGCCAGATTGGATGAGGCCTTGAGTGACCTGTACTAGTGGGAGGTGTCCCTGCCTGTGTCAGGGGGTTGGAACTAGATGATCCTTGAGGTCCCTTCCAACCTTACCATTCTATGATTCTAATGTGTTATCAACCTCTCTTCTCACTAGCTTGTGAAAGTTACTCATTAACTGGGCAAAAAATGTTCCAGTAGGGATTTTGCAAAACAACTCATCTGAGGGTATCACTACACAGAGATGTATTTTATCGTTTTCAACATAACTCCCAATAATCTACATGTTTTATAAACCTTTTCCATATGTTGAATTTGGGTATGTTTTGCTGGTTAGAGAAAAGAAAAAATTGTTCAGAGCAGCATCAGCTCTACTGGTTGTGCTGAAATATTAAAAAGTATAATTTATTTATATACAGCCTGAGACAGAAGAGAAATGAGTTCTGCAGTGCATTACATGTATAAATTATATACAATGCTTGATTCAAGAAGAAGTTTAATTTATTAGAAGACATCAACCTGAACTTACTTAATTTAATTGCTTTGCTTTAAAAAAATCAATGTTAGCCAATACTTGAAAGAACAATATTAGAATTTTAACTCAACACTTTGAAAATAGGGTGAGGGGGGGAAGGAACTACAAACCACTCATCAACTATAAACATTGTCTCCTTCTCACTAACAAAACCAATTACACTTATTTAGGATGATGTGCCTCCAACAAAAGGGATAAAGCCAGATTTTATCGTAGCAATAAAGTCTCCTGGAGAAGAGAAGGCTTTAAAGAGACCTTAGAGTAGCCTGCCAGTATCTGAAGGGGGCCTAGAGGAAGGCTGGGGAGGGACTATTGACAAGGTCTTGCAATGACAGGACAAGGGGTAATGGGTTTAAACTGGCAGAGGGAAGATTTAGGCTGGATGTCAGGAGGAAGTTCTTTGCAGTGAGGGTGGTGAGGCACTGGCACAGGTTGCCCAGAGAGGTTGTGGATGCTCCCTCCCTGGAGATGTTCAAGGCCAGATTGGATGAGGCCTTGAGTAACCTGTACTAGTGGGAGGTGTCCCTGCCTATGGCAGGGAGTTGGAACTGGATGATCCTTGACGTCCCTTCCAACCTTATCATTCTATGATTCTATGAATAAGGCCTTCATCAAATATTTTCTAAGATATTATTTCAATATTTGAGTTCTGAGAATTTTCTGCAGGACAGCTGCAGAGCAAAATGTTGCCACAGTAAAATCCCAGCTCTTTATGGTTTTTAGTGAAGTGTTTAATTAATTATGGTAGAGCAGACTAAGCACTGATTTAGCAGCAAAACTGTTTAATATTAAAAATAACCCAACCCAAAGAAACCTACAAAAGCTTTTCTAAAATGGTTTGTTCTGCTTAAAGTGTGGTCTCTTTTGTGGTGTTTTCTTTAGTCAGGTTTTCTGCTGCAGCTTCCTCGAGATCTGAATCAAAGCTACAGTTTAATTTTATTTGCTCTGGACAATGTAACTTATCACATATAAACCTGCAACAGGGAAATAAATATCCCCTCACCTTAAATGCTCATTTATTGCTCTTGATCTGTCACACCTGATTAAAATACAGAGCTTGCCTCCCAAGCTGAAATTAGCTTTTCATTTCAAGTGACTAGCATTCAGGTCTGAAAAATAATAGCCCATTTGTTTCAATATTTACCATGTCCTTTCAGAAGGGGCTTACATTATAGCCAATTAGTAGTTAATTGTGATCCATAATTCAAACATTTGCTTCCTATTTGGAAATGCAGAATTTGGATTGCACATTCCCCTACCCACAGGGCTCTGTGCCTTTCATTGAGACAAGCTGTGACATGGACCTGGGATAATGCTGCAACTAGAACTGTCAAAGCCTGGCATATCACAGAATCAATCAGGTTGGAAAAGACCTTTGAGATCATCAAGTCCAACCTATCGCCCAACATTATCTCATCAGCTAAATAATGGCACCGAGTGCCACATTCAATCTCTTTTAAAGGAATTCCAGGGACGGTGACTCCACCACCTCCTGGGGCAGCCCATTCCAATGCCAATCACTCTTTGTGCGAAGAACTTCTTCCTAAGGTCCAGCCTAAACCTGCCCTGGTGCAGCTTGAGACTGTGTTAATCTTGGGAAGAGAGAGAAAGACAAAGCATATGTAAGATGTTCAGGAGTGCAAACCTACTTGAAAAAGTGACCAGACACTTGCTTTGGGGCTCTGGAGGTGCCTGCTGCAGACAATGCACATCTTGCCCTGCTCTTTACTTTCTTGTTTCAAAGTTCTCAAGGCTGTGTTTGTACATGCCATTTACTAAATGTCACTTGCTTGCTTTTCTGTCTCCAGGTATATGTATAGGAGGGACTAGAGGTGATTTTTTCCTGTAGAATTATATCCAAGAAAGTGCCCCAAGCACTGATCTTACATTGAAGAAGGAACTGATGTCTCCCCCAGCCATAGGCACCCCTACAGTAGCGAAACAATTTAGTATCTGCTTATGGTGAAGTGGAAGCCAGAAACTCAGTGCAGTCCATATTCACATAATAGTTTCAACTGGAGAGTTAATGAGAAGCTGTAGATCCTGAGTATTGAATGCTTCATGTTCAGAGCTGGAAACCCACTGGCAGAGAAATGCCAGGCTTTCTTTGAAGACACACACATAGCATTTTGGAGGGAAAGAAGATGTAAAATATTTAATTTACCAGATTTTCAGAGGTACTGCTCTTAGCAAGGGTGTTCTGCACTGTCCATGAAGGATACAAGTATGCACCAAACCAGGAAAAACAACACTCCTTCCAGTCTCAGAACCAGCTCATAAAACAGCTATATAAAGGCAATCCCACTTCACAGGTGACCTTCTCCACTACAGAATGGACAGTGTTGCCTCCAGAAAGAAGCAGGTTTTGTTAATAGTTCTCCAAAGAAGGATTTCCTGCTGAGCTCTCCAAATGGCTTCACCGTTTGCCTCTGCAGAGTTAGAGAAGTTCTCAGTGCCACTTGTCAGCAGCCACATGCAGCAGTGCAAAACCTACAGGGCTCACTCACCAGGATTTAAATCCTATGCTGACAGTTTACTGCTCTCCATTTGAAAACATGATTCTCCTGAATTATTGTCATTGCTACAGGCAGCACTTTGTGCTGGGAGGGAAGGAGAATCACCTTCAAACAACTTTATTTTAACAGCTCTTCCAATGGACTGTACTTCTAAAGACAATATTGATAAAGAAGCTGGTGACAGGATTGAATTCTCAGAGCAATCAGTCTCCAAAATGGAAGAAAATATGAATAATGAGACTAAAATACACCCAAGTTGTTTTTCCTGTTCAGTCTCACTCATCTCTTGGCTTCTGTTCTTCTCTCTCTCCCCTATCTATCCCTGTTTATTGTTTTTCAAGTCACTTTATATGAAAAAGGACTTCTAGAAATGTGCCCTCAGCACCAGGCTCTAAACAGTTACAGCGAGGACTGCTGCTAATCTACATCATAATTGGTGCTTAAACCTTTTTGAGATTCTCTTAATGAAGACCTGTTGCAAACAACTCATGGCACAGAGTCATAAAGTAAGCGCTGAAAAAAATAACAGTCATCACCACCTGGCAAAGAAGCCACTGAGAGATCATAATTTTAAATTACACATTTTAAGAGGTAGCACTGAGAAGCTGAATTTTTCACAAAGGTTTGTGCCTAAAGGAGGGGACTATTCAGAGATGATGGCTTTACCCTTAAACAGTGATGTGATTTATTGAGATATATTGCAACAACTGCCAAATTATAGCTGTGCAGGGTTTGCTTGGAATATTCAACCAGAGAGGATTTTCTAATGAGTGGTGTCTTTTTCCTAGCACTGCACTTGTGATGCCTATGACATGATAGCCCTACTTGTCTGTAATACAGTGGGTTTAATTCATCTCATCTGGGAGATCTCAAAATGTTTTACATTAGATTAGTATTTCTGTGAGTTTTCTTGTCCTAGCCTCCTGCATTTGATGGTAAATTGCAAGCTGTGTGATGTGTGAAAATAGAAATCTAAAACAAAGCTGCCCATTCTTATTTTTTCAAATGAACAAAACCAGCAAAAGAACACCTCCTTGCTCCCCCCCCCCAAAAAAAACAAACCACAAATCAAACCAAACAACCCCACACCAAATCCAAACAACAAAAAATCCACAAAAACTCAAAACAAACAAACAAACCAAACCAACCAACCAAAAAACACCACTCAAAAACAAAACCCAAAACTCCACTACAAAACCACAACCCCCAAAACAAAAAAAAAACAACAAACCCCAATCAACCAACACCCAACCCAGGTACTAGTGCCTAACATATCTTAAGAGTTAACGAGTTGACCTAACATGAGTTGACCTAACATGAGTTGACCTAACATGAGTTGACCTAACATGAGTTGACCTAACATGAGTTGACCTAACATGAGTTGACCTAACATGAGTTGACCTAACATGAGTTGACCTAACATGAGTTGACCTAACATGAGTTGACCTAACATGAGTTGACCTAACATGAGTTAGTTGTGGGATTTCTCCAAAATGTGATTTATTTATTGTCATTCATTAATTTTCATACAATAATATTTGAATTTTCCTGCAGGAAGTGACTTGAAGCATAAGAGATTAAATAGATATTAGAGCAACAGGAGAGTAATGGAGCAAAGGGTCTTTAAGTCTTGAAAGCAGGGAGGGCTTTAGGAGGGAACTTCTAGTAATCTGCCATGCAGAATAAATGAAAAGTAGAGTGAATTGCCTGGCATGTGGGACAGAAGACATCTGGAGTCTCTGGACTAAACCCACTAGTACTTAGCAGGTGGATATGCAGAGTAGCACAAACCCAGTCCAAGCCTGGAGGCATTCAACAGAGATCAGTTTGTTGAAGGTCACAAGGCTACAAGGAGGCATCAGTGAATTTTAAAGAGCTTTGGAGGTGGTAACTTTCTGTGCCCTCCCAAAGAGCTACCTCAGCAGCTGGAAAGATGGATGTGTTGAGGTACAAGCATGTGATGTGCCTGTTACCTCCTTTTCCTGCTGAACAGGGCTGTGGAGAAGACCTCACACTGCAAACCTCTCTCATCAATGTTTTAAGGCTTACAGAGAAGGCAGGGGGACATGTTTGGTTTGTGCTCAAAAGAAAAAGTCATTCTCTGCTACAACTGTCTGGACAATCTCTGAAAACACAACCAACCACCCCCAAAAAATCCCACCACACCAAATGTAAAAGAAGACTCAACCACCTTTCAGTGCTACTCCACCTTTAGTTAAAGAGTTCACACATACAGGTAGTGTATTTAGTTTGAGAATGATTTGAGGGAAATAGATTAAAGCATGTAACCACTGAGGCAATGACAAATACCTAGCAACTATCACGCTTGAGTGTTGGTGGAGGATAAATGCAGAGGAGAATCATGCTTCCAGGTGCCTATAGCCCATTTTAACTGATAACTGACCTTTAAACTATTACATTTTATAACTTAATAAAGTGCCATTTATGCAAGATAATGAGTTTCTTACTTTCTGAAACAAGAGAGCATCTTTTTCCAGACTGTCACATCTCAAACTCCAAACCACACAACTCTGTCAGGGTGTGAGATCATCCTACTCACTTGGCTGTTGTTTCCAACAGCTCATTTCACAGACCCAGGCTGGGAGGTGCATATACAATTAATTCCTTAAACTGCATAACCCCACATTTCATCCCTCTTTCCAAGAACACTCTCCCAACAAGAGCACAGGTTACCTCATCTTATCCTGAACTCTTCTTACTTTGTAGACCTTTCCTTCTGCCCTACTCAGCAGAAGCTCCTGAGTTCCACACTGGCTGTGCCTGTGCTGCAGGATGAAATACAGAGCAGTTCTCACCACCTTCCTCAACACACACTCACATTTGCTTTCATTGCAAACACAGTGAAATGCCATCCAGGCTTTACACATTCAGCTAGGGAGCGTGGGGTGAATCACAGAGTGCTGGCCTGTGATATTGAGGGGAAAAAAAAAAAGCTGTTAGCCAGCTAGGTAGATTTAAAATAAATGGGAAATTCCTCAGCAAAAAAAAAAAAAAAAAAAATCAACTGCAAACCAGAATAACACAGCAGCTCCCTTCAGACCAGCACTGAGCAGACAAGAGAATGAAACTTATTTTCCAAGAAATGCTGATAATTCCTTTCTTTCTCAAAACACCTAATCTATTTGACATCTATAAGCAAGAGAAAGGGAAAAAAAGACACCTACCAGAACCACCAAGTCCTACCAGGCACGGGTGAGTAAGAGATGTTGGCTCTTGTCTGAGCTCTGTAACACGGCCTCCATGCTCTAGCTCCTGAGCTCTGTAACACAGCCTCCATGCTCTAGCTCCTGGTTGTATATTTTTCAATGAAATGAGGAAATTTCTTGAGTAGAGGAATAAGCAGAGCCCAGTGACCTGTGAAAACAGGTCTTGCAGCAGGTTTGCTTTTGCACTTGTGCAAATTCAAACTTCTAACTAAAGCTTCCCAGCTGACTGAGTGTTTTTAAAGGAATTTCTCCCAGGTGGTTTTTCTGATGGTCTGAGAAGGTGGCAGCTGATCCTTCCACTGGGATCAGCTAATGACCTAATGCCCTCAGCTGGGCATTAAAGGGTTTCTTCCTTGGTGAACATGACTACACTAGGTCCTTATTTCTCTCTGCAAAACATTTTATCCAACAGTTTCCAAATGGTTTCTTTTAAAAGGGGATAGATCTTAGGCACTCCTCACAGAAAGACTAATATTTACAGAGAAGAAAATTCCAGCCCTCTCACCCAGCCCTTTTCTGTCATTTATTTAGAGCTGAGTATTTAGTGCATATTTGAAGGACAGTAGAGAGAACAATTCTGAGTCATCCTTCCTCTGGCTGCTCTGTGGAGCTCTGACCCTAATGCTTAACCACCAAGTGGAAATTAAACAAGCAAGAATGTCAAAAATTCTGTAAAACAAATCCATTTACATGAAATCCTGTGTTCAACACTGTGAGGTGTGCAAAGCACAAAAAAAACCAGGCTAGAACTGGAAATGAGATAGTAAAGCTCATGTTGTGGTGCCAGACTTTTTTTGGGAGGCATTTGTCAGATTCCTGAGAGCAGGTTCTTCAGTTTGACTGAACTGAAGGTGCATGCAGGATGAAAGTTTCTGGAATTGGGGTATTCAGAGGACATGATCATCTTCCAGGACAAAACCTGACACATATGGAAAGAAGTAAAGAAATTTCTGAACAAACACGAGGTTAGTAAAGCAAGATAAGTACCACCACAAGACACAACTGATGTGTTCAGAACTTTGATAATTCCATAACTGGAACACATCTCACCCTTTGTCACTCTAAGTCCACTTTCTCTAGTTCTGGTTGGTTTTTTACTTTCTCTAATTCTGGTTGGGGTTTTCTTTTTGTTTGTTTGTTTGTTTTTCCCATGTGTTTTTCCTTTGAGTTTTAGGAAATTAGGAGAGAAGAGAGAGAGCAATGAAACTGTTGCTAAATGGCCAGTGCTTGATTTAATGCCATTTCCTTTGCAGAAAAGAAGAAATCTGTTCTGCCCATGCATGAAAATATTTTAATTTAACAGCATAATAAACATTTAGAAAAGCATTAATATTTGATTCCCAAGTGATGTTATTATACTAGTGCCACTTCTTTTTGAAAATATTTGCTCTAAAATGGTATAGATTAAACATCAAGAGGATAAAGTGTAAGCACTAGTTGAAACTCCCCAGAATGGCTTGCAGGTAGGGATGGTTTATTGGCCTCTAAATTAGTCCATATCCTGGATTTTAACAGCTCACAAAGAAAGCTTTAAAATTAATTAGAGAGCTGTTTGTTAGCAGTTCAGTTTTGGTATATGAAGAAAAATGATTAGGATGTGAAGAAACAAAACAGAATGGTAAATTAAAAAGCAGAGTGGAACAGATTCAGTGTTTGCTGGGAAAGCCAACAACCTGATGGGCAGGTCTTTGTTAGTCTGACAGTCTATCTACCTGTCTGTCTGTCTGTCTGTCTATCTATCTATCTATCTATCTATCTATCTATCTATCTATCTATCTATCTACCTACCTACCTGCCTATGTACCTACGTATCTGCCTATGTATCTACCTACCTACCTATCTGCCTACCTATCTGCCTACATACCTACCTATCTGCCTACCTACCTGCCTACATACCTATCTATCTACCTACCTACCTGCCTACCTACCTACCTGCCTGCCTACCTATCTACCTACCTATCTTCCTATCTATCTAATCTACCTATCTATCTATTTCTAGTGTTACATTTGATATGGCAAAAGGCAAAAGAGAGAACTGAATGCAGGAGCTTGGATTTTAACAACTGGATGAATGGCTTTCTGGATCAGGTCTCAATCTCATATTTACTGAAGAAACATCAGCCATTTAAGGGCTTTCTTATGTTCCTCAGCATCCTCAGGAAAAAAAAAAATAAAATCTATTGACAAGGATAAATGAATAGAATCATGAAAATCCCTTAATTCCCCAGAAATTGTGATTCAGACAAATAATTTCTTCCCGTGCTGTACTCCAGAGCCTGTTTGCCAAACATTAGCTTATAGTAAGACCTTTAAGGAAACATGATGAACAGCCTTGCTGGAATGATATAGATGGAGCTGCTCAGTTAAACTCCTGCCCTGGAGCCATCACCTGTGGCTGCCAACACAGCACAAGGGTTCCATTGCTCTGGGGCTTCTGTGGTCACTTTACAGCGATTCTGTACCTCTTAGTTCTCTGCTGAAGCGGTAATTTACGATTTATCTCCAATTCAGTGTTTCAACAAAACACTACAGGCAGGAGGAAGGTGAGGAGCTGGTATTTGGGATACAGAGACATCACTTTCTCTTTGGAACCAGCATTGAAATGTCTCATATTGCACAGTTAACCTCACATCTCTGTGCTCATCTCACCGAGGAACATCAGGAAATGTTTCAGCCGAGTCAAGGATATCACACCTGAGAAAAAATAAAAGACAAAAGCAAAGTGTGAAACAAATAGGAATGTGCCAGTAGTCAAAAACTGAGAGAATTAGAACCACTTCTGTAGGTCCTGGCTAATGATTACACCCCTGCAATAATTATGCTCAAATTTTCCTGTCTTGCAGTTCTGTCTTGCTACTACTGGCTTTCTTTTTGATAATAGTCTTTCATTGCAGCTATGAAAACGTTTCTATTGAAAGTCAGCATAGACCAAGCACAAGTAACAAAGTTTTCTATGAAACTCTGTTTAGTTTCATGCCTGCTGTCTAAATAACAGGTAACACAGAGAACACAAAAGTGCAGGTATTGCTCTCCACTAATGTAGTGGTAAAGCTCAGTCTTTCTGACTCACATCAAGGAAGTTTCTAACATTAAATCCTCCAACTCATTGCCTGCTTGAGTATACATACTTCTTTTGCCTTAAGAAACATTCTTTCCTTGCCACACAATACTACACATAGCTCAGATCTAAAGAATGTCAGGGCAAGGGGGAAAAACCCACCAACCAACACACCAAAAATCTCTGGGGATCCATCAAGAATAATTACCTCCCCAGCCTGCATTCAGCTGGGGATCCTCTCAACACAGGCACACACATTTCCCTGCAGAAAACAAACATTTCTGCTGGCTCTGATCCTGCTGCCTTGCAGGCTGAGGCATGAGATGTGGGAACTGCAGGAAAGCAATGCTCTGTCTCACTAAAGCAGCAGATTGCTGCTCTGCACCTGCAGTCATCATCCCCCTGGCAACTCCACTGAGTGCAGGCAGGTAGCTGCCAGTCTGTCAGTGAGACAGAGTCTCAAGAAAGTGTCTTAGTCACGGAAGTTCTGTCAGTGGAGCATCTCGAGGCACAGCTATTTATTTTCTCACATCCTCTCATTCTCTCCTTTTTCCATTAGCTCCGGACAGATTTTCAACTAGACAATGGAGGAAAAAATATTTTCAGGGGCGTTATTGTAAAGCACTTGGCATTCTTTGTGCCTCCCTCTTTAAGGGTAACATGTCTTTTTATAATAGAGAGGGTCTTATGAGTCTCCTGAAATGATAAAATCAGATTGTTTCCACTTGGGAATTGCCAGCTGGATAGGAGAAGGCATAAGCTCGTGTTCAAGAAAAGTTTCACACGATGTTAAAAGAAACCATGTGCTTTTTCTTTTTTGTTCTTGTTTGAGAACAGCTTGTGTTTGCAGATCACAATTTAACACATGGTAATAACCTGCAGGACTTTGTGAAGCATGGATCTTGTTTTCCTACATGCATAAAAAAGCATAAAGGATTGTGAAGAAGACATTTACTCCTGATCGCTGTCTTTTTGCGCTTGGTTATGTTTTCACAATGGCTGTAACACTGCTGTAAAACTCAGCTGATGGGTTTAAAATCTAATATAAGGCACTGATACTAATTTATCCTGCATGCTCAAGCAGAGCTGAGCTTTCCTTTCTTCAGTGCATATGCAGCCAGTTTCTGATTATGATAGGCAAACAGATAATTCATCTGCACATAGTGTAGACTAAAGTTTCAATAACATTAGGAACTTCAATTGGACTAGCGATAAAAATATCCCTATCAGCCACAGAACTGCTTCAAGGAATTCCCTTCAGCCCTTTCTAAAGCCCATTTCATTAGCTGTCTCTTTTAGTGAGTGATTTTTCTCTGCATGCTGGCAATAACTAGAGGTAAGGTATATATGATATTGCATGAGTGATGGCTGGGCCCTCCGGGGCAGTTTAGCTTAACCTTCACACATACTACACTGCCCTATTCATTTTTTTGCTCATCAGCTCTGCGGCATTTCTTTCTGGGCCAAGGCAGAGGGATGATTGTAAACAAAATGCCAGATTTCCAGGTAAATCTTAGTTTGCTTGGCTGTAAAGAATTCACCTTTGTTTCGTGTTTTTGCAGAGCTCTGGTGTCCATTCTCACCTTTCCTTAAGCCTCTTCAGGATTCCTGAAGTCAGTGAAGAGTTCAAAGTCCACAGCACAAAGCAGAGCTTCCGTGTGTCATTTTCCCAGGATTTTCAACAGAATGCCCTGCAGAAATACATGAATCCCTGATCTAAGGGACATGTCTTTGACACCCTGTGTAGCCTGGTCTGCAGTCAACTTCCTATTGGCTTTTACATTTATGCATCATTTTAGACAACTTAGTCCTTGTGACTATCTAGGGGAAAAAACCAAAAAGGCAGAATCAAGTCTTGGCAGAAATTATTGAGCTTGAACACTGAATTTTTCTCTGAATTGCAAGTCTCATTGAATTTCTGCTTGGAATAATGCACTTAAGTGAGCCTTAACAAAGGTAGGAAATTATTGAGGGTATTTCCCCCTCCCTGTGCTGTTCCTTGTCTCTTCCCTATATCCCTTAGAACATCTGATGATTTGGTCTGGCACATGAATGATCCCATATGTACCATAATGATATCAGACATCTGCTACCCATCAAGATGTCAGCTTAATTTGAAAAGAAAGCATCTATAAACACATGCACAAGCACCAGCCAGAATGCTTTGTGACCTCTGGATATTTACTTTAAGAAATTAAACGCACTTTGGATAAAATCAGAGTTATGATAAGTGCGAAGAGACTTCACTGTAATTTTGCTTCCTTAAGTGGAACAGTGAATTCTGGAACATTTTCATTTTGTTCTTTTACCTCAAAAAAGTGAAGTGACCTTCTGCTTACCTCAAGAACGACCACAGAACTTCAGAGCCATATGATTACCCTACATTGCTCTAGTGGGACAAACTCCAGTAGATCCAGTATGTCTAATCTGCCATTTGCTAGGTTCTAGTAGATCTGAATGTAGAAATTTGTAGAATAGTTGATGAAGCTTTCATCTCCTCCCTCTGGCCTCTTCCACTTCCCTAGAAGCCAGAACAACTCCCCAGGTTCACTCCAGTGAGAGAGGAAACCAGTGACAGACCATCAGTTGAGCATAAATTGTGATAGAGGAAAAAAGTATCATGGAAAGAAAATATTTTTTATAAGTGAGGGACACCACAGGAAAAAAATCGGCATAGGGTATGATAGTAAGGGACTGTTTTGACAAAATTAGGACTAATCAGAAGTCTCCTAAATGAAAATTGGATATGCAAAGTGATTTAGATAATTATTTTGACAGAAAAAAAAAAATCTGTGGTCAGAAATTGAATTGGTATTTAGAGTCACCAGCCACTGTCATGTGTAATAAGAGGAGGCAAGGATATTTTAAAGTGGTTTTTCATTGCTGTTGAAGAGATGGTAACAGGCAATAAGACTGGTCAAAACACCACTGTCATTTAAACAGAGGCAAAAATAGATGAAGATGCAGACTCTTTAATCTAAAAGAGCTCAGTACAAGAAGAGAGAGAACACATTAGTGTAATCAGGGAATGTAAATGTAGTAGAGAATTAACTGCTTTAAACCAAAGGTACAAAATCAACTTGAATCCACAGCTCCGGGGGAACGCAAGGGAAGAGTTACAACCTGAAGGATTGTAAAAGCATATTGAAAGTAAGTAGAAAACTGCTCAAAAGTCAAGCTGAGTTAGGCTTTGCCAAAGGACGTTAAGAAGTAAAAGGTTTTTTAACAATATAAATAAAAGGAGAACAAGAATAGAAGTGACCTGCTATGCAGTGAGAATGGGGTCAGGAGCAAAGATATTACCCCTAAAATAGTGCCGACAGATTCCAGCACAGGGACAATGGCAAAATGGGTGATGGGGATGGCAGCATTGCCCAGGTGGCAGCAAGCCCCAAAGTGTTCCTTGCACCTCAGGCAAGAAAGCCCATTCATCTCCACCCATGATACCTGAAAGGAGCAATACTAGAGACAGCAAGTCAGCAGCACTGAGGAAAGTTCATCTGAACGGGCACAAGTCTGGCCACTGAAAGGCAAATTATGTGGGCAGATGCAGAACTGAGCCATGACAGTGATTGCAGGGATGGAGACTGTCTCATGAGAGGTGGCTAGAAGAGGTTCTATACACTCAGCCAAGAAACAAGGAGGCTGAGAGGCTACAAAAATAGCCTCTATCAGATAGTTGTTCATGGAGTGAACATAGAGGAAGGAGAAGTGCTATTAAGGTGATGGAAAATGGGACTGAAAGAAGCAAAAGCCAAATGTGTACACACTAACTAGGCATTGCCTTTGGTGGCGAGTTAGGAACCTTCAGTGCTGTCTGGAGAGTGATGCATAGCTGAACACTGAGAACGTGTTAGAATGTAGAAATTTGTGGAATAGTTAATGACACTTCCATCTCCTCCCTCTGGCCTCTTCCACTTCCCTAGAAGCCAGAACAACTCCCCAGGTTCACCCCAGTGAGAGAGGAAACCAGAGATAGACCATCAGTTGTGCATAAATTGTGATAGAACAAAAAAAGTTATTTTTTCCTGGTTATTTAACTGGTTGTTTAAATTTATGAGAAACTGGTCATTTAAGTTTAAGAGAAGGATAACAAATAGATCAAAATCTAGAACCTGTCAAACCTTTTCATCGATAGTAGAAAACTTTATCTTTTCCCTTAGCATCCATTTAAACCCAAACTAATTGTTGGTATAAATACCAACGATCAGAACAAAAATTTTGAATCTTGCTTAGCATCTAACTGAAGCTTTTATAAATGCCTCTGGTTTTTAAAACCTGCTAAAATCCCATCATTACACATTTTAAGAATCAAATCCAGTATCAAATCCATGCTGGTGAACCTGTCCAGATCAACCAACAACATAAAAGTGTTCTCAAGCAGGTAACTACCCTCAGCAGCCAGAGGCACCTAATCCTTTACAACTCAGAGATATCTGAAGATGTTTGATGTGCCTCCCCTCCCTACTGAGCTACAAAAAGAGATAAGCTCTCAGTTAAAGACACTTTTCTCAAAAAAGCTTGGGTTTAATGGCTCAGATGTAAGCTAATTTCACAGGGCTACAAAGACCCTGAAGGTTTGTCACAACAAATAACATTTGCTGGCCAGCTGACTCCAGCCTCCCATTCCTCTGAGCAGCAGTGACAGTGATGACCTCACCATTGTCACTTTCTTCACAAATCCTGGGGTTTGGAGTGGGTCATTCTCACAGAGTTTGAGAGGTCTGCTAATTTCTTTCCCATATATTATGATGCACTGGAAATAATGTGAATTAATTTAACTTGGTGACCTTTCGCAACTGCCAGACTGCAGTAATTTCAGCTTTCTTGATTGCCTCTGGATCTGATGAAAAGCAACAGGAAAAGAGGCTTAATGTGATGAGACTTTGCATTGTATCATGGATATGCTTGAGCCTGAGAGATTACCTGATGAACTGCAGTGCCAAGAAAAAGGACAACCTACAGTAAAATGACATATTTAGAGATGTCTCCTAAGCCCTTTCAAAGTGAGCACTCATGTGTCTGAAATGCCTTGCACGTAAACTTGTGTTGGAGACCTACTGGATTGTGCTTAATAGAAAAATACATATAGGAATTAGAACATGAAAGCAGGTAAAAGATGTTATTTCAACAGTTTTGGACTTTTGCTACATAGCTTATGCTATTAAAATCTGACAAGTTGGTGATCAAAACAAAACACTGGCTTTGATCAAAAGTAATGAGTCAGACTCTGCTACTATGTCAAGCAGTTATAGGAGTGAAAAAAAGTAGTCTAGGCATTTTGTTCTTGCTATTAGTGTTTCTGTGGTCCCTCTAGGTTTAAATCATAGAATGGTAAGGTTGGAAGGGATCTCACAGATGTAGTTCCAGCCCCCTGCCATAGGCAGGGAGACCTACCGCTAGTACGGCTCACTCAAGACCTCGTCCAACCTGGCCTTGCACACCTCCAGGGAGGGAGCAGCCACAGCCTCCCTGGGCAGCCTGTGCCAGTGTCTCACCACTCTCACTGCAAAGAACTTCCTAACATCCAGTTTCAATCTCCCCTCTGCCAATTCAAACCCATTACCCCTTGTCCTGTCATTACAAGACCTTGTCAATAGTCCCTCCCCAGCCTTCCTGTAGGCCCCCTTCAGATACTGGAAGGCTACTATAAGGTCTCCTCAAAGCCTTCTCTTCTCCAGGCTGAAGAGCCCCAACTCTCTCAGCCTGTCCTTATAGCAGAGCTGCTCCAGACCTCTGAGCATCTTCATGGCCTCCTCTAGACCCACTCCAACAGTTTCATGTCCTTCCTGTGCTGGGGGCTCCAGATGTACTCCACACAGTACTCCAAATGGGGTCTGATGAGAGCAGAATAAAGTGGTAGAATCCCCTCCCTTGCCCTGCTGGCCACGTTGCTCTTGATGCAGCCCAGGACTCGGTTGACAAAAATGCTCTGATTTCCATTTGGACAGATAGAGATGTGAAGTTAACCTATTTCATTTTATTATCCATGTTATTCACTTATCTGTCCAGACAGATCTGCTCAACTTCATAAAGGCAAAATTTTCAGTGAGCATTCACTGGCAAACAGTTCCAGAACTGATCTGCTTAACTGAAGGAACCTCATAAAAATCAGAAAACCTCTTCAAAATAGACTTAGCAGGAGAAGGTCTTTAGAAACTTGAGGCGTACAGTAACAAATACAACTTGACTGGCAATTCAGTGCCCATTTTCACCTTTAATTCCCACTGTGCATGTTCAACACAGCTAACTGTATTTGCAAGTCAGTCCTACTGTTTATTTATACTCATTTCTGCTCAGCCTCTGTGCTGTCATGGTTACTTTGCACTAGTCTGTCCATGCAGTTGTTATTTGAAAATATTGGGGACATAAATGTTCTAAGACCTGGAAAATAAATCCAGTCCTGCCTCTTTTGCATAGTGTCTACCTGGCTACCTGAAAATTTGCTCTCCCAGTGACCTGAGCTATGCTTGCTCTTCCCTTATGCATACAGAAGTATTGAACATAAACCACCCTGGTGCAGACCTATAGCTTCTTTGATTATTTAAATCACTGTTCACAAGAAATTTTCCATGGCATTACTCATGAAGTTGAGATCCTACTACAACCCAAAACTTTGGAGGTTAGAGCCTCATTTAAAACTATTTGTTGGAAAATACATGGTAGTGACAAGTGTCGATTGATCTATTACTGTCTATGGTGCTGCCCAACTATCCTGGACCTGAGGAGTTGTTAGAGAGATTTGTTCCCATTACTTGTTCACAAGCTGTTTGAAGATTTCTCCCACAGCTTCATTATGACAGACAGCAATCAGAGCAGTTACTTGGTCTGGAAATATACACACACAGACACACTCATGCAGTGATGACCCAAAGGCAGCTTTTCATGACAGAAAAAAAGAAAAACCAAACACCCCCACCCCAATTAAGTATTATATTTTGCTACAAGAAGAAGGGTTTTTAGATAAACTTTTTCCTTTCTCTTATCACACCTAATAAAAAGGGGAAGAGTTAAAATGAGACATTCTCATGTGCTTGGAAAAAAACAAACCAAACCAACCTCCTCCACTACTCCTTCCCTGGAAAAGACAAAAGTTGCAGTGTGCTTTTTGGCAGTGAGTTCTCCTGTACTGCTTCAAGCATGCTGTTAAAGTGTAGTTTCACCAGCACATTAAAGCCAAGAAGAACACAGTGCAACTGTTAGTGACCAAAATGACTTCCACTCAGAAAATTGCAAACACACACTCTGCTGTCTCTGTAAATCTGGAGAGAAGATTTACAATGTATATAAATAATGCTTATGGAGCTACCTGTATATCCATTTTTCCCCCCCCTGCACTGAGGAGTTCCCATCCACTGCACAGCAGCTTTCATTGTCTTGACACCAAGGGAAGCAATACCAAAAACCAGCACACAACAGAGTGCCTGCCTGGGACTTCCCAGAACTTGCAACCATCCCCAACATTTTGATGGCCTCCATCAGAATACCCAGAGCAGTAATAAAGGTCCAATTCACAAGCCAGTCAAAAGCTAAGCAGCACAGGTCTTAAAACTAGACAGCCCAACCAAACTATCAGTGATGTTGCTGTAAAACAATAAATATCAGCTTTGCCTTCTTAAGCAGTTTCAGAGCGCTCTGCTGTGTCTGGCTGTCACCCTAGAAAATCTTGCAAAGAAACACTCTCACAAAACAAGCTGCAGCAGCTCTTCCAACTTCAGATCTGCTTTCTCTGGAAATGTTGTGCTTCTGTCTTCCCATAGTAGTGACACATACTTTCTAACTTAATGTAATCTTTTGCAGAGAAAATGGCATAAGAGGAAAGATTCAAAGAAAGAATCTAAAGAGCTTTTTTTTTTTTTTTTTTTTCCTTGTGTGTGATATGAGCAGTGCTGGAGCTTGCTATGCCCTTTGCTTGGCATTCTCTATCAGGCTTTCCCCTTTCATGCTATACTGTGCTGGCAAAGAAGAAAACAGAAATTAAACTCCAGAATGATGAATTTTCAGGAGCAGCAAAGTCTGCTTTTCATCTTTTTATTTATTTTTTTTCAATGAGTTCTTCTCAATTCACAAATATCACCTTCACTCAACCACAGGTTGCTTACTCACAATCTCATTATTACTATACATAATGAGATTAGTTACAATCAAAAGTCCATCAGGAAAATACTAGAACACATTTTAAAATGTCCTTGCTTCTGCACCTTCCTTTTTATAGGCGACAGGCCTGATTAACATTCGAACACCCAATAGCAGATAATGCCCTGGTTTGAGTGGGGAACTGGGGCTGTGAAGCCATGCACTGTGTACCTGAGCAGCTGTGACATCAACTGCCATGAGCAGTGGCACAGGCTAAGGGAGTGGGGGTGCTCAGCTCTACACCTTACTGGCAAGAGGTAGCAAATGGTACTTCAGATTGTCAAAAGTGCATCCTTGCCCCTTAACTTGGGGTGGAGCTGGCTGCCCAGGGGCATTGGGTTCTGTAGTTTCAGCCATAGTACAAATCCTGTTTGCTTTGCAAGACCCAGTCTGAAAAATTACTATTCATAACTCATTTTACACAATAGACCCACTTTACTAAGAAATAATCCCCTCACTCCAGAAACAATCAAACCCCAAGAAGAAGGAGGAAGTTCTTTCCAGTGAGGGTGGTGAGGCACTGGAACAGGTTGCCCAGGGAGATTGTGGATGCTCCCTCTCTGGAGGTGCTCAAGGCCAGACTGGATGAGGCCTTGAGTGAGCTGTACTAGTGGGAGGTGTCCCTGCCTATGGCAGGGGGTTGGAACTAGATGATCCTTGAGGTCCCTTCCAACCTTACCATTCTATGATTCTAAGAACCCCTAAAAATGGGAGACCAGTATTCTGAGCTCATTTTTCTGTCAACAGTGTCAAAAGGAAGGTTTGAACAGAAGCTTACACACCTAAATCACACAGAAATGATGTTTTAAAAAGATCCTGAACTCTATACAATTCATCAGTCATAGACATTCCTATAGTGGGGAAATAAATTAAATGCTTTCCACTCTCCAAAAAAACAGACGTGGAAATAAGCTGGTCTTGATCTTACTGTGTCAAAGTTAAAAACAAATGAAGGATCATCTTGCATTAGAGCTGAGTGAAAAGGGTACTTTGATTATGCTGTTCTGTGCTGCTCTGATGGGTCACTCTGTTAAGTGTTAACCTCCCAGTGGAGCGAGCTGTAAATGAATTGCTCCCCGAGCTGACAAACATGCGTGTCGAAAGTCTCACCACCGAAAAATGACAATTATTTAACCCACAAAATAATAAAAAAAAAAAGCCTTTTGAAATAGCATGAAAAAGTTTGGCAGACAATAAAAATCCAGAAACCTAAAAAGGTGTTACGTGCTTTATGATGTAAAATATCTCGATTTGGGGCTGAAATATTGTTTTTGGTGGGGACCGAAACATCCTCATGACTGAGCCATCTGCATGGGTGATGCTTGATCAGGATGTGGGGACATGCATTCTTCTCAGGTGCTTGTTGTGATAAGGGAATTCTGGACTACTTTCTTTCCTCATCTGGCGGTTTCTTCTGCCCCTGACAAGAGTTCATACCACGGTTGCTCATGAAGAGGAAACAGAAGTTGCTTTCCCAAGTCATGTTCTGTTCTGCTTCTTGTGGTTTGTTGCCCTCGCTACTGCTTTGGCAATTCCCCTTTCCAGTTTTAAAGTCCTTCTTTCATGTGGGAAGCTATCAACAAAGAATTTACAATCCACTCTGTCAGCTGTCAGCTGAAGAGAGTGATTGATCTGCTGAACTTTCTGCAAAATCACAACAAAGCTGTCTGTCACAGCTAGTTTGCAACTACAGGTGTTCTTGACCCAGGCAGTTTGCTTCTGTATACAGAGGTGTTTTATTTTACTTTAATTTTGTCATATAAAATCAAGGCATTTGAAATGCATTGATTTAAGAGAGTTTCAGATGGCACTCCTGCTGTGGCAGCATACAAAAAAATTGACTACAGAGTATGTTCATTTGCTTACACTACGAAAATTTTAAAAAGAAGGTGCAGATGAATTATAGATTTGAATTTTAGCTTCTATGCACAAGGCAAACCTTTTGGGACCCATTTTTTTATAGCTGCCATCATGCATAGGAGGCACCAGAGGAACAGTACTTTGGTTTAAGAGAGATACATTCCCCAAGGGGGATACCAGCTTCTGGAATAAATTCCTGACAATTTCCTAGTAAGGAGGCAAAGGAGTCAGAGACAAAAATACCTTTGGAAGATCCTTGAAAAAGATTTCTCACAAGGATTACCAGATTTTTAAAATTAAATGAGCTTGTTCCATAAGAAGAAATATCTTCCTCCTCCCAAAACCAGTAACACTCCTAGCCATAGATTGATTTTATTGGCAAGTTTTTCCCATCTTACTCATTATTAGTAGACTGGGAAAGCAGTTGTTTTGGGGAAAAAAATTGGGAGATGATGAATCCTTTGCCTTTCAGCAGCCGTAACACCAGAAGATCTGTAGGAGATCATCACTGTAAAACACCGAGTTCAAATCCAACAACACAGCAGCAACAGAGGCTGGAAGTGTCTTTTCAGTGGAAAGGTGCTGTAGAATACTGACCAGAGAAGAGATTTATAAGCGATTACAGAAAAAATCCCTAAAGCTGTCTGCTCATTGTAGAGGCTCAGTGAAGGAAAGCAAACAAGATTCTCAGATAGAGTGAACTGCTTGAAGAATATAAATGAGAGTAGGTAGCACCTCTGCACTCTGTACTGAGCAGCCCTCTCCCAGAAAGCTGTATCCAGCAACGATCAAATGGTCACCACGCTTTCAAGAGTGCGTGAGAACAAGGAATGGATAAGGCAGCCTGCTAAAGGGCCCCAAGAAGCTAAGCTGGGAAAAGTAACGGCGAAAAACATGTGCCTTTCTACTTGCAAAGAAGTCAAGATGAGAGCAATGAGAGCAGATGAAAAGATAAGGATGGGAGGGAAGGAAGGGGTGCAGATGCTTCTTTAAATGTAGTAGCTTGGGTTGATCGATCTGCCTAGAGATTCACTGCTGCCCTGACTGCTAGAATAATGGGAGGTATGGGGCTACAAGCTCACATCTGGCAACAGACAGCAAATTGGTTGGTTTCTGCATTGCCTAAGTGAGAATCTGGACTAGCTATGATCTCTCCTTTCTTTGTCTGTAAATCATATTTAATTTTGGAAGTATCCAAAAAATTTCAAAAGTTCTTCTTAGGCAACATAAGTTGAAAGAATAAAGGTTCTATTTAATTCACATTGATAAAAGTGATGCTTAAGAAGTCCACATTAGGTGCCAAAATATAGAGAGACTGATTTGAGAGGAGAGTCAGCTCCCACTTTAGCTGATCATAATTTATAAATTTGAAGGACTGCAGTCATAAATAAGCCAAGTCCAGGCTAGACTTATATTATATATTTTATGATAAGATTTACATTACTCTTAACTTGTGGTTGGAGCTCTGGAGCCCTCAGGCTGTTTCCTCAACTCAGTGTGGAAGGAGCATTGTTATTCACTTTGGATACAACATGATGAAGGATCTGTAAGCATATTCAAAAGCCAGATTAGTGCCTGTACTCAGTGTCTGTTCATGCTAGTCAAGGCAGACCTAGGGGTTGGCTCTCCAAGGGCCTAAAGACAAAACTGTTTAAAGCAGTATGACGAGCATGGCTAAGCCTAGAGATGAATAATCAGGAATGACCTTAACCTACACATTTTGCTTATGACCTCATTATAATTATCAGTCTTGAAATATGCAGAGAGAGCACAAAGTGAATCTTCTGCTCTGTTTCTTTTTTTTTTTTTTCTCACAAGAAGCCTTGTGCATTTCAATATTTTTCTCTGTCCATGTGTATTTACCATTTATCCATCCAAGGTATACCTGGTTCTAGACACTCTCACTCAAACCTGTGTGGTCCTTTCCAACACAGGCAGTCCTCAAAAAGGGTGCACAGATGTCTTAGCCAGCCCACACCAGGCTCTTGATGTAGCATGTTGGGAGCTGGGGCAGTAATTACACACAGGTCAACTGCTTGTGTTCCAGTGGCCTAGATCCCAAAAGATGGGTCTGCAGCTGTAATACCCATTGACTTCTCCAAGAACTGCAGGAGCTCAGTGGGGTGTTTCACAGCCCTTCACCCATCAATGAGGAGCAGCAGCCCATTGGGATGCCTGAGTTTCTCTGCAAGGTGTCCAGAGAAATAAATAAAACGTTGCTGAGTCTCTTAAAGACAGAAAAAAGGGCTGAACTCACAAATTCTGAGAGATCTTAAGGGAAGTAGATTGCATCAGGGAATAAAAAGACACATTCACACAAACTTAGCGAAAAAGGAAGCAGGACTTGTAAAACAATGTAAATAGAGCTGAGACAATCCCTCTATGATGTGGCAGAAGACATAAGCCAGATAAGCAGGGGATGCTGACAGCTCTGTTGGAAAGTCTTTGGACTAGCCCAAGAAGTTCCATCACCATGGTCTTTGCAGATGCAAAAAATATGGGAAAATAAACTTTGAAAAAGGATTCTCCTTTGTTAAAAAAAAATTAAAATATTAAAAATTCATTATTATCATAACAGTAATGTAATACTGCTTTTCCAGTGAATTTTGTCACTGAATGCACAGTATTGAATATCTGAATTGTTAGGAGTGGATGCTACTGCTACTCGTGGAACCATGTTACCCTGAAGTTAAATTACTTTCCCTGCCTGTAACTTTTGTTAGTGTTAAGGCAGCCCATGGATCTAGACTCAAAATAAGATTGTGTGGAGTGGGTAATTTCCACTAGATCAGATAGGGTCAGTGACCTGAACATGTAGAGTAAATGAGGATTACAGCTCAACCCTGAAGATCTCTGCTGCAAGGCAGGCTCACACTTGATACTTGCTGCTTCTGGTTGACACTGAGCAACCTTATACTGAATAGCTTCACTAGCACACTGAAAAAAAAAAAAAGTGTGCTAGTGAAGCCAGGCCTCCACACTATATCACATTTGTGGGTGTGATGCAATACTGCATAAAATTAACAAAATGCAAATAACAGTTACAGGCCAGATTTTGTTCACCATCACTATTCGCTGCCACATGGATTGAGCTGTCCCCAAAGGCAGAGACCCAACACAACCATTCTCAAATTCCTGTCTCCTTTCTATGAAGAAATGAGAGCTGCAGTATTAGGCAGTTCCATATCTCTGGTCTTTGTGTGCTTTCAATTGAACCATAAAGAGACATTAATAAAAAAAACCAAACGGATCTGGCATAGGACTAGAAATTGTTCCTTCAGTATTAGGGACCACTACTCTGATATACTTTGGCTATAAGATAGGAGTGAGTGTTCCTAGTAGGCAAGTCACAAATTCCAACATGTCTCCAATCCCAATTTATCCAAGAAATGGTCTTATCTTTTCATAGCATCACTTTCTCTTCCATGAAACCAAGCCAATTTCATCTGCAGCTATGTGCCTGAACAGAATGGGACATGTGAAATATATTGTCATCTAGGCATTCCAGATGTACCAGCACAAGCTGAAATATAAATCAGAAAGGGTTCTTCCTATAGGGAGCCCGGATTTCAGATTTATTGCACTGCTGCTTAGAGTTTGGAAGGTCAGCACATTATGCCAATTGATTTTAGGGAGAGCAGAAACAGGCCCTTGTTAGTCAGAAGGTAGTTATTCCTCTAGGGTGAAAAGGAGAGTCTTCTACAGGAGGAAAATATAATAAAAATTAATTGGTACAACTAAATTAAAAATTACAGCAGTAAAAAATTCTGGTACTGCTGAATCCTTTAATATCAGTGAAAAATAGTTAATTGGCTGTGTGTTCTCATTTCTGGACATCCAGCAGTCTGAGCTCCAGAATACTGGATTGCAAAATAAATTAAAGCCTGCTGAAATTAAAAAAAACAAAAAAAAAAAGAGGTAAACAGGTTACCTTATGTTTTTGCCTCTGAATCAGGCATAAGGACTGATCTAGGTCTTGCAGAGATCTAATCCCCTTTAATTAAAGAGACCAAACCAATAAACACCTTACCTTAGAAAAAGGTTTATAGATGATGACCTTAAAAGACCACCAGGTTGAACCTTCTGCATGATTATCTACCAAACAAAAAGATAAATGTACCATTCGCTTTTGAGTTTTTAACCTCCTCTTATTTCACATGATTCATGCCAAGAAAAGGCCAGCCTCACAAACTATTTGTAGGTTGCTCAGCCAGGCGTTTTTCACTAAAGGCAAGAAAACTGATCTTGCTGGCCTGTACACAGAACTGACATTAATCTCCAGCTAGCTGTTGCTTTGAATTCTCTGCAGAGATTATAGATGTCTTTGTTAAAACCATTTCTTCCCTCCCCAGAATGCATCTCAGAGCACTGGAGAGTCTGGTTTTCGCATGCAGCCCAGACAGCCAAACAAGTCCTGGGCTGCAGCAAGAGCAGCGTGGCCAGCAGGGCAAGGGAGGGGATTCTGCCCCTTTACTCTACTCTCGTCAGACCCCATCTAGAGTACTGTGTGCAGTTCTGGAGCCCCCAGGACAGGAAGGACATGAAACTGTTGGAGTAGGTGCAGAGGAGGCCACAAAGATGCTCAGAGGACTGGAGCAGCTCTGCTATAAGGACAGGCTGAGAGAGTTGGGGCTCTTCAGCCTGGAGAAGAGGAGGTTTTGAGGAGACCTTATAGTAGCCTTCCAGTATCTGAAGGGGGCCTACAGTAAGGCTGTGGAGGGACTATTGACAAGGTCTTGTAATGACAGGACGAGGAGCGATGGGGNCTTGTAATGACAGGACGAGGAGCAATGGGTTTTAACTGGCAGAGGGGAGATTTAGACTGGATGTTAGGTCCTGGTCTCCTCTGGATGATCTGTGTATCTCCAGGACTTCCTGTCTTGGCAGGAGACCTTCAGGTGCAGGCAGGATGCAATGTGATGTGCAGTCTCAGCATGATGTCACGCTGGCTATACAGGCCGATTGTGTGAAGGCATTTAGAGTCTGTTCCTGATAAACCTTTGGAAGGCAGTTTCCAGGTAGTTCAGGATGTAAAGCAGCATAAATATAATGGCAGAGAGCAGGTATAATGGCAGAGCACACATTGTGCTACCTGCTTAACTCCTTTTATCCACACAACCCAAGACAAATGGACCTTTGGACACAGAACAGCCAATCAGAATGGTAGTTAGTCAAGCCTGACCTTATTAGGTGAAGTCATAGGCTTACTGTGCCCTTTTTAGGGCAGAACACAGGCCCTGCACAAGGCTTACACAAGGTGTACCTGTGTACCTTGTCTATCACAGGCTGCAAAGGGCCAGGGTCCTCAGACTCAGTGGCTCCAGGTTCTTTGTCCTCTTTCCTGCGGTTGATTCTCTCCAAAAAAGAGGGAGGGAAAGCAGAAAAACATGTCTGGGTGAACCAGGACATGTATAATCCTATTTTGGCCTGCTTAGGCCTACCATGACAATATTCAGTGACATGTTTGAAAGTAATCGTTTCTCAATAATCTCTACTAGGCCACTGAAAACTGTTAGATAAAACCCCAAACAACTGTTTTCTGGCAATGGAGCTTCCATCTTTCATCTACACTTTTGTGGTAGCAATAACAATCAGAAGATGAAGGATTTTACTTTAAGCAATATTCTTGATTTCACAGCTTGTCTAAAAGATGTGCTGTAAAAATTGGCTTGGGAAGAAATAGGGTCTCAGATAAGAAACACCAGAAATAACAAAATCACAACTATCTTTGAGGAAGATTAAAGGAATAAACAACAGCTTAGCTCATGAGAGCCAAAATGTCTGCATATTATGTGTTTCAATGAACAAAATGCCATTAGAAGTCAGAATAAAATGATACCCTCTTAGTAACCAGCAAGGAGACAGAAGGCTCGAAGGAAAACTCTGGGAACATTTTGAAGATCTAAAGTCCCGCTAGAGACCAAAGCACACTATCATATTATTTCCAGTGCAAACCAAAGAAAACATGAAAAGAGATGATTTTCTGTTTAAGGATCTTAGATAGCTGGCTCAGTCTCCTCTGCTCTGTGTAAAACCATTCTGCAGTTCCTCTTTGCAACCTGGTACCCCAGCCTGCCCAAATTACAGCCTCTGCATGTGGGGGACTGCTGTGCATTAGATGTTTACCAGGACATCTCTGGGTAAGAATCCTAACTGAGTCTTCTGTTATGATATTCAGAAGATACTGCAAATAATATCTACCTTCCTTTGTTATTAAATAAGCAGGGGCACACTAAAAAGCTTTCTTTTTTTCAACGACAATGAAAAGCCCAAATTAGTTCCTTCACAGTGCTCAGCAACTTCACTCAGGTGCTTGAAAATGTTGAAGCATTTTTGCACCCAAACCCAGTAATCAGCACAAAATGAAGGGCCTACACTATCTCCTCTTTCATCTTTATTGTTCCTTAAATTAATACATGTAAGTAGAGCACAAAATAGTTTGTTTGTGTGAGAATATAAAGGGAAAATAACACAGTAAGGAAGAAAATATTTAGCTTTGAGATACCTCTGGAGTTGCAGCACGTTGTGACTATGATTTTCATGGAGGCACTTAGAAATGCAATATATGCAGAAGGTATCAGTGTGTGAGACAGCTCTGCTTCGGAAGCATACATGAACAAAACCGAACACCTCAAATCAGGGTTCACCAGGTTAGGGACAAAGAGATCTACAAGAAAGGACACGCTGAGAGCAGTTAATGCTAATGAGAGTGTTCTTCCTGCCTGGAAGCACTATACAGTATAGCAGCACTACAGCAGGTTTAGGTTTGGATCTGAGCAACTAGATCAAAATACCAAAGCTATTTGGGTATATTCTAGCATCATCCAGGAATCCCAACCCAAATTACAGTTGCATCTTCTGCTCTGTTTACTGACAGAGGTACAGCTGATGTCTGAACCGCATCCAATGGAAGCAGTGTGGAAGCCACACAAAACTACAGGTAAAACGAAGATCAGAGATTACTATTGCTTCTGCTCTAAACTGATTAAAAGAAAGAAGGAATCTCACTTTTTTCTTTCATTTTTTTTTGCCCCCCAATAAGAAACTATAGAAATACTAAGACATAGGTCTACAATCACAGCAACAATGTAACTATATCTCAAACAGTTGTATAATAAGTTCAAGAATGATAAAAACTCCTCAAGTCCATTGTGAGCCTCCTTCTTCGGATGTTACAGCCCACTTCCTTTGCCTGTCTGTGCTCTCTCTGGATTCTTATACTAGCAGCATCACACATTTCCTTCACACAGCTAAACAAACTCAGCAGAAAGCCAAATGCAAAGGGGTTTTAAGATCACACCCTAAATCCTCAGCATGGAGCTAGAGCATCTGCATTTTGGAGAGAAATTAGCTTTCTTAAATGGCTTGGAATAAATTACCCAGACCAGGGTCACCTTAGTGAACAATGAAATGTAAAATATTCTTTCCAAAATGCTGGACAGAGAGTGAGCAGTGAAGGTAGTATATTTGTAATGTCTTGTGAGAATAATATATCTAATCTGAATATCAGTTCAACCACGGTGAATAATTTAGTCTTAGTTGTAAATGATGTTGTAATTAAAGGTCACCAGATCTGTCAGACCCTCCAACTGCTTAGGTAAAATTAGATTTGCTTTACTGATGTTAAAAGAATTAACATGCATAAGGAGTTAGCCCATTAAAATCAAAACAAAAATAATGAGTTTTGGAAGGAAGGACCTGTAGCCCTTCCTGTCAGGAATAGGGATAAAAAGTCATAGGTCCCAAATCAGCAGCTTGCTAGGAACTAGATTTCAGTCTTCAGCCAAGCCACTTAGTACTCCTACAGCAGTGTAAAACCACTTTAAAATCACATCAGAAGGTTTTTTTTCCCAGATTGTGCTGGCCATTTCCACCATGATTCACATGAGCAGCACCAAGAGTAGGGATAAGGTGAGGTAGCACTCAAAACTATAAGCTCCAGCATCGTCTTGGCTTCTGCCTGAGACTACAACAAGTATAGTATACAAGAAGTATAAAAGATTCTTTTACCTGCACACAGCACGTATTTGGTCCCTCAGCACCTCCAGAATCATCCTGTGGTAAAGGAAACAGTGTCACTATTAGTGCACACCTACCCTACCAGTACACTTCAAGTGGATGTTTGTGCTGAATGCAGTTGTAGCCGAACGAGCCTTTGGCTTGCCTTACCCTTCATGTTCAGCAATAAAGGGAAAACTGATCTACGAGATCTTGGTGTCAGGGATTAGAGATTGCCCAGAGGAGGAGAGTTCACCAGAACGGGAAGTTTTGTTATGCACATTTGATGTAGGCAATTTCCACTACTAAAGCATCCCCAAAAGTTTATTTACCAGAGATAATTCTTAATAAAATCTACGTCATCACTCACAGCTTGTTGTTTACTCATGTGATAAATTGGAGAGCCCTGTGATAAATGAGCGCGTTCATTTATCAGGCACCTTTGATCACTTCATCTGTACTCTGACTAGGAATCCATCATCATAAGGCTCACATTCACAGTCCAAATGTCTTAGTATCCAAACTTCAACAAAGAAAAAAAGTTGGTCTGTGAATAGAGAATGATCTTTGCCTGGCATATAGGGATTTGCCCTAAATGCCCCTACAATTTGCCAGTGCAGTCATCCCATCTCTAGTTCTGTCTCACAAACTCTGGTCCCCCCAGCATTGTTATCCTTAGTTTTCTCTTGAACCCCCTCCAGTAGGGCTCATCAAGAGGCAACATATGTTGTGAATAAGCCCAAGGTACACACAAGTTTTTGTTATAATTAAAACTATTATAAATTTTCTACACATCAAGGAGGGTTAACATAAGGCCTAGTAGAAATCAGCATCTTTGCATGCATGTGTGTGGGCTTGAGCAAGCAGAGTTGAAGAGCTTCTCATTTCTCAGCATAAATGAGCTCTTCTATTTATTCAAGTTCTTAATTTATTTGAATGTAAGTTGTAGGGTTAGAAACACTAACAAAGCTGCTTGGTTTTACAGAAAAGATGATCATTATTATTAATAATTTCATCACAAAATGTTTAATTATGATTAACCTCTAAATCACATTTTCACCATTTCTGTAGCATGTATCATGCCTGGGTTTTGAGATGCTGGCGTAATGGAATGGCTGAAACACATTTGTATTGATCTGCATCACTGGCATCACTTCTGAGTAACAGGGTCATGATAACCCCTTGCTGTCTGTGCACTCAGACAGGCATGTCAATAGCAGTTAGCACCATGATGGTGCCTAGCTGAGTGCTGCTTCTCCTCCTGTCTCTCCTTTACATGCACACGTGTCATAAAATCAAGTCAACAAGTTCCAACCCTGAAACTTGACTTAAATATAGAAAACTGGCCCCTCTGAATCCTGGTTTTCCGCTTCTTATATTGAAGCACACCTTTGCTAAACCATGATCATCAATTTGTGCAGCAGAGAGTAGAAGAATCTTTATGGGTCACACAGAGTAAACAAAGAATGCAACCAATCTAATCAGCAAATTTCAGGGAAAAAAGACAAAACCCCCAAGCCAGCACTTGGTGTTTCCGTGGATTTCCAATAGTGTCAATGCATATTGGAGTTGGGTGCAGGGATTTGCCACTCTGCCTGTCTTTGAACAATACTGGAAATTGTTGTGGACTGTGTCTCTTAATTGTATGTTATTCATAATGTCTGAAAAAGGCTGAGTGTGATTAAACTTTATGAAAGAAGACCTTACTGTAGCATTCCAGTATCTGAAGGGGGCCTACAGGAAGGTTGGGGAAGGATTATTTACAAGGTCATGCAATGACAGGACAAGGGGCAATGTATTTCAACTGGAAGAGCAGAGATTTAAACTGGATGTTAGGAAGAAGTTCTTTCCAGTGAGGGTGGTGAGACACTGGAACAGGTTGCCCAGGGAGGTTGTGGCTGTTCCCCCCCTGGAGGTGTTCAAGGTCAGGTTGGATGAGGCTTTGAGTGACCTATGCTAGTGGGAGGTGTCCCTGCCTATGGCAGGGGGTTGGAACTAGTTGATCCTTGAGGTCCCTTCCAACCTTACCATTCTATGATTCTATGAAATTAGTAGATGTAAATTTCATAACATGTAATAAATTACTGTAAATTGTATTGCCACAAGCCAAAACCTTTTTCCTGCAAATTCAAAGATAGCTTAAAATTTTAGTAACAAACATAAAGACACAATTTAAAAAGTTCTCTCTCTGCCATAACTGCAATTATCTCTCTTACCAAAACGTGATTTAAAAACTCCTGACTACATAGCGAATTTCTCTCCAGTGCATGATGTTGCAGTCTGTAAAGAGGAGATGTTTCATGAAGAACAGGATCCAGAAAGTGAAATTAGAGGTGATTTCTATAAAACAAAAAGAAAGTCATGCTGCAGATACACCACTTAACATAGAGTAAAAATAAATAAGGGCACAGCACCTACAGCAGGGTCCTTGTGAGTGTCACAAGTGTTGCACTGGAGGAGGATGCAGCAGTGGTGCACAAACAGTTAAGAAAAAAAATTACAGAGTCATGGAAATCCCAACTAAATTTAGATAGCATTTATGTTAGACCATTGTCTTGTTTTGAGGCCTGAAGTAGAACTAAAGTACTGCTTTTAGGTCAATTTTACATCATTAATCAATTTATATATATTTATTTCATAACAAGGAAGAGCCTTTACCCAAAGGTCTCAACATCCCTGGTATGAGTTTCAAGTAGGAAAATAAAATTAAATTGAGTTTCCTCTGAGAATCAGCTAATAAAATTTATACCCTCAATATGTATAGATACTTAAATATTTTGCACCCCCAAAGTTTTTAATATTAAGTTGATAAAAACAGAAAGTGATAAAGACACAACTGTCCCTTTTATTTGTTAGTGGATTTGCAACTATGCCCAGGTCTCCGAGGACACAGTCTGATAGATGATGTTTCAGGGAAGCCAAATACAAGGTTTGTTATTCTCAGCACCTTTTTGCATATTGATGAGACTGGGCAGAGGGAAGGTTGTGCTCAAATAGGAGTGCACAAGGTTTGCCCCTAGGCTGCTCTGCAGGAAACCTAAGCCCATAACAATTATGGTGTTTGATACTGGGAGAATGAGAGAGAGTAATTAGAACCGTGTTCTTAAAAACACTGGCTCTTTATAATATATACTTTCTAATTTAGTTTGGCAAAAGTGGCTTGTAACAGTGTGAGTACATATTAAAGAAGCAGCAATTAGGCAACTAAACAACCATGATGACAGCTTTTTAGTAAATGGTTTAGCTTTTAATTTAGAAATGGCAGGTCCCACTGAGAACAATATTCTAGAACTGTAACTTGATAGAATGTGATGATGTGTTCCTGGCGATTAATTAAAATTCTTTCCTTCATTTTCCTGAGGAGACACAGGGTAGTGGTCCCTCATTGCAGACTTCACTGTGTGATTAACACCACTGTCTCCAAAGAGGTTTGCAACGTGTCAAGAACAAATTGGAAGTTCTGTTTGGCTTTGGTCTACAACCACTTTGCAAAGGCAGGACTTGGAAGCATCCTCTAGCTGCCCCTGGAACAGCCCCTCAGCTGGGCTGAACTACACTGAACTACTGCACTCCCTAGCAAGCTCCCTCCAACTCTGCCAGCTTGTGCTCTTCAAAGCTACAACTGTCTTATTTTCCCCAGGTAGCTTGAAGGATCCAGAAAACAACCAAACAAAACACACACACACCCCTACAACTGTTTTGAGGTTAGGTCTGGTGAGCCTGGCAGGGCACCAAAAGGAAGGAATGGTGGAATCTACTGTAGGTTCCATCCTGCTCCTGGTTTGCATCCATGGGCACGTTTGTTAATATCTCCTCCCTAGCAGCCCTTCAGTCACTTTGCCCATGTGATGTGCAGAATGCATTATTAGTAGCAGGGTGTGCAAGCATATTACAGAATCACTGCTAATTGGAGGCATGTTAAGCTCACTTTGAGTTTCTGTGGATGGTCTATAGGGAATGTGAATTTCAATTTCAGCTCCAGGGACTTGACTGACTTTTAACATCAAAAATCAACTAGCAGTTGTATTAAATGGTTTCAACTCTTTTCCCTCTCTTTCCAAACTATCAGGAAGGATTTTACCCATCTATTTAACAGAAATCTATTAACACAATTTCATCACATCAATGCAGAAATGCCAGAGGCACACACACATGCCAGGTCATGGTGAATAAATATTCCTGTCTTTGGTACCACAATGTTTGCAGCACTGAAGAGGCCCATTCAATGTTGCTGTCTTGTCATCAGGGAAATCCAAATACAATTTACTGACCTACAGAAACAGCATGAAACATGAGATCATAGAATGGTAAGGTTGGAAGGGACCTCAAGGATCATCTAGTTCCAACCCCCTGCCATAGGTAGGGACACCTCCCACTAGTACAGGTTACTCAAGGTCCTTCCTAGGTCTTCACATAACAACAGGATTTCCAGAGAGCAACAACAACTTTTTTCCCCTCTGCTTGCTAGTACATGAGTAGCTTTTCCTGGCATGAAGCCAGTGTAGCACTTATGTGGATAAATTCAGGCATTTGTGCGCTGCAATAAACTCAATAGGATGCTCACATCTCAAGCTACATGAGTAGGTCGAGTCCATAGTGGATTGGGCCCACAGGAAGGAGGAACAGGTCACCATGACATTTTATTAGACACATTTAATATGTACCTAGAATGTGGGAAGAAACATCTTAACGTTTAGAAACTCCTCCAAAAGGGAAACAAAGTTAAGTAAAAGAAGAAATGTGAAGAGGAAACTCAGGTGGATGCAGAGATAAACTCCACCAGTTTCAGCCATGCTGTTCCAAAACATGGACTAGGATGAAGTGAACTACAAAGCAAAGAAATCTTAGGATCTACCAGGAAACTTATTTGCTAAATGTATATATAATCAAAGACAGTTTTTGTCATGCAGCTCTATCATCATGTGCAGCTGATAGTAAATATGCTGCTCTCTAATCTTTTTACCACTTAACTGAGCTAGAGTGTTACTGCTGCTCTCACTTGCCTTCCTCAACAAATATAACAGAGCAAATCTCCTAACTGCTTTCTGATCTGACCTACTTAAAGATTATTTCTCATTCTGCTTTGGAAAATCAGTTGTTCAGATGATCTGAAGTGATGCAAATTATCAAAAATGTCATTTCTCTACCATCAGGTTTGATAGTTGCCTATGATCCTAATAAACAAACTGTGTGGTACTGGAAAAATGAGATGAAGACTTATAAGACAAGTTAATCTAGTCTGACAGTTTTCTGCACATACCACAGTGCTTGGAAATAGTCTATCACAATGTTAGAAGTGAAAGCTGTGGTGGGTTAGGAACTTCCACCCCCCCACACTATTGGAATTTACCAATATTCCAATTAGCCTCAAACCAGCATAATAGTACAGCTTTAAATATGAAACCAAACCACTGATGGACTTTCCAGAATTGCAGTAAAATTTATGCTGTAGCATTACTTCTTCTTTCCCATCTTATAGCATAAGACTGATACAAACTCATACAGGAAACCACTGAGAATTGCTGGTATGATTTGTTCCACTGCAAATAACAATTATCCAAGGCTGTTATTAAACAAAATCTTGTAACATAGAATCATAGAATGGTAAGGTTGGAAGTGACCTCAAGGATCATCCAGCTCCAACCGCCTGCCATGGGCAGGGACACCTCCCACCACACCAGGTCACTCAAGGTCCCATCCAACATGTATTACATGTATTGTTACAGAGGGAATAAAGCTTTTAAAAGAGGACAAGGTAAAACAAGACAAAAATAATAATAACAATAATAATATAATGTGATCTGGTATAGGTGATCCTACTCTGGCAGGGGGGTTGGACTAGATCTTTTGAGGTGCCTTCTACACTCTGACGTTCTATGAGCCTATGATTCTATCACCTTGTGCAAACCTGGTTCTCATTATGATGCATTTGTTGATTACACATTTAAGTGTTAATTTGGAAGACACGTTTCTACATAGATTGAGCAGATCTTCCTCCATATATGCAAAAAACCCCCAACAAACTGATAAGCAATACAAACAAAAGAAAACACAACAGATTCCTAAAAAACTCTCAACTGTATTACAACTACAGAGCAATAAAACTCATGCAAGAACTCCTACTACTTTAGAAATAAATTGGAATTGAGTTTGACTTTCTGTTTTTAATATCTCCTCTAGGCAATGCTGGAGAAGTCATCTGATAATGTGCTGCAAAACTTGTTTAAATTTTCCCAACTTGATAAACAAACACACAATTCAGAAGTAGTACTTAAATATGAAAGAAGTAGCTGGCACCGCTTACAGCCAAGAAAAGAAAAGAGAAAAGGAGATAGAGGTGTTGTAGAAACTTTCTCTCCTGTGCCTCAATCTGTGAGCTGCATCAAATAAAAATAAATCCATTCCACTACACAATTTCCAGAGCAAGAACCACCTTGCAGCTGCTGCATTCATTTTTCTTGAAATAGCTGAGATGCAGTCTAGCCCCGTTAATTAAAACCCACCACTTGAATTTCTCTGTTGTAATAGCAGATAGTCATCAAATGCCATGTACTGATTAGCATATGCATGAATATCTGCACTCATTTACATGCATTATGTTTTTTGCTGTCACTTCTCACACCATGTATGTAGTGAGGAATGCATGACTGAAGGACTGTAACTAGAACAGTTCATGAAGGTTTTCAGCTGTGCTATGCAGCTTTTATTGCCAAGAGGAGAGGAACTAGAAACCCACTAAATCCTCAAGTGTGATCTCTTTAGAATAAATTGTTCTTACAGTCTCTGCTCTCCATTTCTGCTGAATAGGTTTATGATCAGAGTTTTCTCTTGCTGATAGAAGCATTTATTCTAAAACCTCTATTCAGAGAAAATAAATCAAGTAGGTATCAGAACATCCTAAGCGATCAGAATTTGATGTTCTCTGTGGTAAAACACTTCAATCGCACTATGACAGTGCATTTCCAAGAGCAATCCAAAGCATCTGGCTAAATCTCTTTTCATTGTGCGGTGGATTATGTGTAGCTGGTTGAAGAGATGCAGTTTCAGAAAGCAGCTGAATAGGAAAATGCACATGCACTCTCTGGACCTGAAATTGCATGTGCACGTATGGATGTAAGATTAGGTTCTTCTTTCAGGATAGGTTGAAGAAAAAAAAAAAAAATCTGTTGATCCTTGGTTTGTCCCAGCAAATTTATGGAGACTGAGAATCGCTTACAGTTTGGGCAACAGCTGCTCGGCACATAACTGCTCTCAGCCGTAGCTCAAGCTACATGTGTTACCTAGCCTCAGAGCATGGGTTTGTATGAGCTAGGTTAGCAATTATTGCACCTGGGTTAAAACTTTCAGGTGAAAAAGGCTTTAAATAAGAGCTTAAGCCAGACATTTGCAGCAGGGAGTTTGAGCAAACCCATATTCCTTCATGTTGCAACAATTCAGTGATGCTTTACCCATCTGGTGCTGCTTTTCATCAGGTAAGGCTATAGCGAACAACTGAGAGACACTGAATTGTTAACATCCTGCAGCTCTTTCGCAAGTGAAAATGCAGCACTATCTTATATGGGAAAGTGAGCTACAAACCCGAAATGTTCACTTAAAAAAACCCAAACAAACAAAACAAACAAACAAAAACCCCCAAAATGCAAACAAACGAAAGAAAAAAACAAAGAAAAAAAGTTGTTGGTGGTTTTTTTTTTGTTTGTTTGTTGGTTTGTTGTTTTGTTTTGTTGTTTGGTTTATTTTTGTTTGGTTTGTTTTATTCCCTTGGAAAAACTTAGAAGACTAAAAAAAATGTAATCCTAGTGTATCCACTTTCGGAGTATGCAATAGACATATAAGCACTAAGTGTTGCAAAACAACATCTACATAGCAAAGCCTAGTGGTGTAAAGTTAAGATGCTTGTACTAATAGCCTTGCTTGTGCCCTTGAGGCATGGTGTTGTCCCTACTTCAAAGAGCACTTTGATTTCCATAACAAGAGTGCAATAGAAGCACTTCTGCAAGTCTAGACCCAGAAAATGGGGTTAGGTTAGGAACTGAGAAAGTAAAGGGTGAAATTAGTGATGAGCTGCCTACAGCAGGCACTCCGGCAGGAGCACAGACACATCCATACACACCACTGCAGCTGAACTAGGCAAACCTGAAACATTTTTCTTTTCCTTCTAACATCTCTTTCTTGCTTTATATTGCACTTGAGAACTTCAGTGCAAGCATAACAACGGTTCCAGAAGAAAATGGATTTGCTGCAAACCAAATTTGAACACCCATTTCAATCCAGATACTGAAAAAGACAAACACCCTTTGAAAAACGTCACAATTAATTGTGGCACTTTTCTGCAAGAGGGAGAAAGACTAAAAGAAGATTATGTTGGTTTTGTTTTGGGGGGGGTTGTTTGTTTTATGCTGGCATTTTCTAACTTTAGCACAACTATTTTTGACACTCTTCATAACGTTGTTTTAATGTAAGATGCACTTTTGTTGTGATGCCACAGGTTTGGAAAATTCGTAATCTAGGGGGAAATAACATTCTCAGCACATATGGATGACACCTATATAACTCATCACTACCTTTTGGATTTGCTTTGAAAACATTAGAAACCTTATAAAACCAGCACCAGAACAAGAGGACACAGTCTCAAGCTACGCCAGGGAAAGTTTAGGCTGGAGGTGAGGAGAAAGTTCTTGACTGAGAGAGTCATTGGCTACTGGAATGGGCTGCCCAGGGAGGTGGTGGAGTCACCGTCCCTGGAGGTGTTCAAGGTGGGTTTGGACATGGCACTTGGTGCCATGGTCTAGTCTTGAGGTCTGTGGTGATGGGTTGGACTTGATGATCTTTGAGGTCTCTTCCAACCCTGGTGATACTGCGATACCGTGATACTGTGATAAAACCTTCAGTCTTTTCTTGCAGTTCAGCATCACCATCTCAATAGCAAGCTCTCCATCAACCAGAAGCTTTGCCAGGCTTTCAAGAAATGTTGAAAGGCAACCTCTTATTAACCTATTTCCATGGTCTTTCTGCCTGTTCACAGAAGTCTCATGGGACAAAGCAGTTGCAAGAAGTATCCAAAATAAGACAGTTAAGCAACTAAACTACAACTCACAGTAATTAATACAAAAAATTACACAACACCACGACTTGAAAAAAAATCAGACAATTAATAAAATTGCACTTGGAGAGCTTTTATCAGTTTACAAGTTCCCCTATTGACTTTTAGTCTTTCTTAAACTCATTACAGATAACATCAGGACAATGGTCCTGTGGCTGCTGAGGTCTTGTCAAAGTTCTGATTTGTCTACTGTTGAAGTCAGTGGAGGTTTTTCACACCTATTTCTGTGTTCAGAGCTCCAATATATACTTCTCTCTTACTGGTATAATTTATTTCCCCTTTCCCCAATCTGTGTATGGGGTCCATGCTTTAGCTGCAATGTGCCAAAGTTATACTTTAAAAAGCAGATTTATTCTTTAATGAAGCTGTGTGGACATTCTGAAATCTGTGTGTTTGTATGACTGACTAGAAGATGTTTTTAAGGAAATTTCCTCCACTGAGGTATTTCACAGGCCTCCAAGTTACACCTCAGTAATCTATAAATACTATACTGAATCCTCAGACAGTAGTGTATGCCATTGCCTATAGCAGAGACCTGCAAGACCCAAACTTAATTCAGAATATTTGAAAAGGTCATAGCTTCTTATCAGAAAATTAATTCTAAAGCAATGATCTTCTGGTGGCTGTTAAGATTGGTTTCTTGTTCACTGACTCCCTCAAGGATCAAGTGATACCAGACTCATCCACATGTTCTTGCCTCAATCTGGCTTCTACCCAGAATGGGAGAAGATGACAGAACAGCACATCACACAGCTCCAAGCTGCTGCTGTTCTCTTGGAAGGAATTTCTTAATGGTGTTACTTGGTTTACCACATCCCAAGCTCTTAAGAAATCTGTGGGTTTGTACATTAATATAATTTCTATGGAGGAGATTAATTTCATGTTGGAAACTGGTTGCTTGCCAGAAAACCAGCCTCTAGAAAAAGAAAACCAGAAAAGCATGGTTTCAGGTATATTTCTGCTGACATAGGTGGAAGAAGTCTCTTGTGTATATATATATAAATTTTTTTCTTCCTTAGACAGCAAATGCTTAGGGAACTTCCAAGGCACTTGAAGAGCTATACAAAATACTTCAGAATTCAGAGAAGCTCAGCCTGTTTGTCCCTGCAAATACTGTAACACAGACACAGTTTAGGGGGTAGGGAAGGGCTTAAAACACATGCAGCAGAACACATGCTCCACAATCCATATTGCTCAAAGTACAATACTCACAGCATGCAGATCCAGAGATTACTGTTGCTCCTGAAGAGAGTAGATGCACAAATGGATAACTTGAACTTAAGTATGAAAAGAATACAAAAGAGATTGAGAACATTAGTTAGTAGGTGGTTGCCAGGGGATAGGAAAATACTCTCCAAAGGAACAGATAATTTTCCTTAGTGGAGCTGTTGCATCCCCCAGTGAAATATTATCATTGGGCTCTACTGAATAGAAAATCTTAAATTAGGTGAGTGCCTGGAGTGATGCAGGATGTCTCATCATCATACCTCTGTGTGTATTTGACCAAGGGATACTGGAAGCTGAAAATCAACCACTGAACAGGAAGCTCTTGCTGTGTGCATCTTGAATGCAATGTAATTAATACCATCTATTCATTCTGACTAAGCTTTCCCTATTTGGGGCTGAGTGTCTCTGCTGCCTATGAATGAAGTCGAGACTATCTGCTGGAAAAGCTAATCCAAGGATGGATGCTTGCTTGTAAATACATCTAGAAGCTTACCTGCTAATAATACCATAACTCAGAGGGGATATAGCTTGTTACAATATTTGTTATTTAAGAGACTACTGGGAATGGGGGAAAAAAAAAAAAAAAAGTAACTTTTATTGTGTTTGATGTGGAAAAAAAATCAGAAACAAATCCCATTGAGGCTCCTTTGCAAGCATGCAGAATTCATGAGGATGAAAGGCAAGGCAGAAAAAGGTCATGCCTATTAATTTCAATCCTTGTGCAAAACAAGCATATTCTATAGGTCTTGTCAGCTTTGTGGCATTGGGTAAATACATTTGTATTTCTTTAATGTTATTAACAGTAGCTGTGCTCCACATTGCTAAGGATATTTCAACTGATATCTTTTGCAGTTCTGATACACCTCAGTTAAATGCAGGCATGATACTAAAGGCCTATCATTTACCATTTCCTTCACATTAGCACTTTATCACTTAGTGAAATCCTTCATACTCTGAAAGGTCTGTTGATAGGATTGGGCAGTTTTGTGCTTTCTACTATTATTTTTTATCTTGACATTGTAATAATCTGGTAATGTCTTGTAATGTTTGGCCACGCACACTAAGAACTGAAGGGCAACATCTGAGAAGAGCAGGACTTCCCCATTGCATTAGCACTGCTCTTTGTGGCTTATCTCCTCAGCCACATGATGGAAAGATGCTCTTCTCATCCCACTGACATCCCCCTTCACATGATGTCTATTTTCAGCTCTACAATGACAATCATTTCCTTTTTGTATGAGAAGGAAAAAAAAAAACCTTCTCTCATCTTAGAATAAAACCAAGTCCCTTGTGAGCCTCTCTGTGAATACAAAAAGGAGAAAAAGCCTAGTACAGGACAGTCTACTATCAGAATGTTCAGCCAAAGAGCATGGAAAACTGCATCCAAGTTTCCTTTCAGCCACAAAGTGAAGATATGTCACAAAATGCAGAATATTTTCCCTCTGCATTTCCTCACAGGTTTTGGGAAGAAATTAGTCCTGGATCTAAGATAATTCATTACACAGAGACAAAGGGAGTTTACCTCTGCAGAAGAACAAAGCAAGAGAAGATGCATGTATGACAAGTGTTAAATGTCCTGAACTTACAAGATAAGAGAGCTTGGCAAGTATCTTCAGGGCTTCCAACCACATTGTGCTTAGTGAAGACACCACAAGGTCCTTCTGACAAGGGAATAAAGAATGTGGGGATGCAAGAAACAATTAAAAAAAAAATGTGTAGTAGCCCTGTGCCACGAGAAGCCCTTTGCCTTGTATATAGCAAGGCCAGATTTGTCATCTCACTTTCACTTGACAAGTTCATTGCTGATGAAGTGAGTGCCTGATTGCTCAGCACAACAACAAGGGTTTGTATTACATGAGAGAAGACATTGGATACGGTCAGGCTGAGAAGGAATTCAAAGATAAGATTAAAAGGTAATTAAGAATGGTTGTAGAACACTAATCTTTTAAGTGTGCACAGTTGAGTCAGTTTTCATCAGTTTTATTTACACCATGCATGGAAAGTTGAAGATGACTGCTTTTCTACTTTGCCTGCATAGTATTCAATAGTGAAGATTGTGTTAGTAAGTGAAGGTGAAATAAGAGCTTATAGAGTAGCTGATGGGACTGTATATCAATGCTGCAGACAACATGCACAATGTAATGGGTGTTTGGTAGCTAGGGAACCTAATCGTTAACATGGGAAGGAGGAGCTGAATGAAGCACTAAAATGGAAATTTGAGCACTAATTGCTCAACTCCCTGACATAATAGTACCAACAACAATCTTCTGTTCTATCTTAATTTACTAAACACCAAGGCTACACTCATTAATTAGGAATCTGATCCTACTAGCAGGGCAGTCAGGGAGAAATTTCACTTGGGTGGGAAAGTTCACTGGTTTCAGAGTTGTATGCTTCTGTGTTTGCAGAATTGGACAGTAGATGCAGTATAGCAGCCTGGATGTGATATCCTAGTCCTATAAAAAACAGATCCCCTACCAATGTCTTGAAGACAGCCTCCCAAGTCCAAAACCAGCTTAGTTCTGCTAAAGAAAAATCTACATACAGAACTGTTCAATTCAGTGCTGCATTTTATGTTGGATGTTTCAGAATGAGCTTGCAACTTTACAGGGTCTTGGTTTAGGTCTGGAGATGGAAACTGGATTTGGTCTACATTTTCAATTAAAAGTGATTATGAATTAATTATGAAATAGTTTTTTAAATAGCTTTACTGATGTCGAAGTGCCCGTCCCATGGGTGAATCTTCATTCGAATCAGTGCCTACATTATTTCTCTTCCGCAATCCCGCAACCACATCTCATCCCCTCCACTCACAAACTGCAACCATTTTAATTCACATCACATAGGCCTACTCAAAGGTGCACATATTTGCACATACTTTTATGTTCTTCTGTGGAAAATGCATGTAGAGACAGGAAGATAAAATAGCTCATTTGCAAATGAATAAATCACTTACTGGTGTCTCATCAAGAAAAGCAGGCATGGGCCCTGAACACCATTTTTGAGATTGATGCTGATTAGGAATTAGAGCTGGAGTCGTATATGCAAGAGGAAAAGTTCTCTTATTGAAGGTACTATTCATGTAGCTACTAGTACAGGTACTTTGATTCGTGCCTCTCGTTCATTTTCTGGGATACATTCTGTGAGTACGAGTTCCCCTTGAAGTGAATTTCAGCCCTGCAACATGCAAACCTGAAAATGTATCCTCAGTTATGCTGTCATCCCCTCTGTGGTTTGAACATTTCTAACAGCAAGCCCCACATTTCTTACTGTTTGACACTGTTGCAAATATGTAAATTCTAGAGGCAAGGCTATGAAGATTAGGTATGAAATACAGGTAGTCTTTCTACCCCCAGTCTTGGTGCAAGGATTAGTGCCAATGAAGTACATCTCCATCCTCAGTTCTGTTATTCTCCAGCTACACCATTGTTAGTAATGTGCATAGGAGACAGACAGGACGTTTGTTCTCGTGGCATGCAGATCTTGGCTGCAGGAGAGTGACCTGGTGAAGAACCCAGGGGTCAAGGTGCCTGACAGCTTGACAGTTTTGCTCAAGGCCTCTGTGCCTTGCTTTACCCAAATGAATAATTAGCATTTGCATTAAGATGATCTTTTTGATTAAATCAATGAACCTGTAAGACAGGATTTATCACAAAGACTTCTCTGTAATGGAAATACTGCAGTAGGTTGTGCTTGACTGGAAAATAATTTTTCAAGGGGAAAATGCCATTTTAATTCCATCTATTTCAAGCTTGCTCCAGGGTATTGTATACCCCTTGGTCTTGATGCTATGGTGAGGATTTTCTTGCAGGAAAAAAAAAAAAAAAACGAACTATGAAAAACTGGAACTGATACCATCACTTTTGCTTTGAAAGTGAAGAACAAGGAAGACTAAGGTGGATCACCAAAGCTAAGCTGGGAATCTGGTTTTTAATCTCATTTATTAGTAAACATCTGATAAACCTAAAGACCTGAAAATGTTCTATTAGGTTGTTTGGGCTTCTTAACTATGGTTATTTTAGAAATATATTAGAATATTAATACATATTAGTCTGTCCAGCTTTAAGCTTAGTCTGTCCATTCTTTAAGCTTAGTTTTGCAAAGACATGAGAGGATTTTTTTCATTGTAAGGTAAATGTATATAGATATAACTTCTAAAAGCTTAATCCAGGTTTGGACCCTATCAAATTTGACAGACATATCCTAAACTAATAAATTAATTGGAATGTCATCAAAGTAGGTAGTGAAATATTAAGAGAGGCAGCAGTGACATGCTGTTCACTGTAGGCTGAATATTCTTAAGAGACAGCAGAAGACCTTCTGAGGAGAATGGCCTTAAGGAGCATTCACAGGAAGGCAGCCCTTGGCACTACAATTTCTCCTGAATCACCCTGCAAATTTGGGCATCTTGTCTCTGTGGGGAGGGCAGAAGCTGTTCACTAGAACAGGGGGTCAGGTTGATGGGTGAACAATCTCACCTGAGTGGTCTAATCCACAAGGGGTTAATGTTGTGGGGGACCATGATTCATCTGAAGATACAGGTGTTTCAAGATTGAAAGGAAAGGAGCTAGGGAACAGGAAGCACAGTCTTTCATGGAGAGTGCTCTGCCCAGCACACCTTCACAAAATCAACCAGGTTGGAAAAGACCTCTAAGATCATCAAGTTCAGCCTATCACCCAACCCTTTTAATTAACTAAACCATGGCACCAAGTGCCTCATCTGACCTCCTTTTAAACACCTCCAGGGATCATGATTTTACCACCTCCCCAGGTAGCCCATTCCAATGCCAGTCACTCTGTGAAGAATTTCTTCCTAACATCCAGCCTCAACCTGCCCTGGTGCAGCTTCAGACTGTGTCCTCTTGTTCTGCCACTGGGTGCTGGTAGAAGAGTGCTGCAGACTGGTGAAGTTCCTGCTGACTGGAGAAGGGCAAACATAACACCCATCTTCAAGAAGGGTAAAAAGAATGACCCTGGAAACTACAGACCAGTCAGCCTCACCTCTGTGCCTGGCAAGATCATGGAGCAGATCCTGCTGAAAGTCCTGCTAAGGCAAATGGAAAACAAAGCAGAGGTGATTGGTGGGAACCAGCATGGCTTCACCAAGGGCAGATCTTGCCTGACAAATTTAGTGGCTTTCTATGATGAAGTCACAGCGACAGTGGACAAGGGAAAGGCAGCTGATGTCATCTACCTGGACCTGAGTAAAGCATTTGACTCTGTCCCACATGACATCCTGGTCACCAAACTGGAAAAGCATGGACTTGATGGATGGACCACTCGCTGGATAAGGAATTGGCTGGATGGTCGAACCCAGAGAGTGGCGATCAACGGCACAATGTCCACCTGGAGACCAGTGACAAGTGGTGTCCCTCAGGGGTCAGTGCTGGGACCAGTGCTGTTTAACATCTTTGTCAGTGACATGGACAGAGGAATGGAGTGCACCCTCAGCAAGTTTGCAGATGACACCAAGCTGTGTGGCACAGTCGACTTGCTAGAGGGCAGGGATGCCATCCAGAGGGACCTGGACAGGCTGGAGAGTTGGGCCCAGGCCAACCTGATGAAATTCAATAAGGCCAAGTGTAAGGTCCTGCACCTGGGTAGGCACAATCCCAAGCACAAATACAGGCTGGGTGGTGAATGGCTGGAGAGCAGCCCTGAGGAAAAGGACCTTGGAGTCTGGGTTGATGAAAAGCTCAACATGAGCCTGCAGTGTGCACATGCAGCCCAGACAGCCAACCGAGTCCTAGGCTGCATCAAGAGAAGCGTGGCCAGCAGGGCAAGGGAGGTGATTCTGCCCCTTTACTCTGCTCTCGTCAGACCCCACCTGGAGTACTGTGTGCAGTTCTGGAACCCTCAGCACAGGAAGGACATGGAAGTGTTGGAGCGGGTCCAGAGGAGGGCCACAAAGATGATCAGAGGGCTGGAGCAGCTCTCCTATGAGGACAGGCTGAGGGAGTTGGGGCTCTTCAGCCTGGAGAAGAGAAGGCTTCGAGGGGACCTGATAGTAGCCTTCCAGTATCTGAAGGGGGCCTACAGGAAGGCTGGGGAAGGATTATTTACAAGGTCCTGCAATGACAGGACAAGGGGCAATGGGCTTAAACTGGCAGAGGGGAGATTTAGACTAGATGTTAGGAGGAAGTTCTTTACAGTAAGGGTGGTGAGGCACTGGAACAGGTTGCCCAGGGAGGTTGTGGATGCTCCCTCCCTGGATGTGTTCAAGGCCAGATTGGATGAGGCCTTGAGTAACCTGTACTAGTGGGAGGTGTCCCTGCCTATGGCAGGGGGTTGGAACTAGATGATCCTTGAGGTCCCTTCCAACCTTACCATTCTATGATTCTATGATTCTGAGACCAACCCCACTGTGGCTACAGCTGCCTTTCAGGTAGTTGTAGAGAGCAATAAGGTCTCTCCTGAGCCTCCTCTTCTCCAGGCTGCACACCCCCATCTCCCTCAGCCTCTCCTCACAGCCCCCTCACCAGCCTTGCCCTGGTTTCAGTACAAGCTGTGAGCAGACCAAAACAAAGATCAGAAGGAAAATTACCAAACAATTTAGCAACTCGATAACACCTCAAAAGAGAAATAGGTTCATAATTGTGATAAACTTCCAGTGAGATTTATGTCTCCATAGTCTCCCTCTCTGGAGATATTCAAGAACCATCTGGATGTGTTCCTGTGTCACAGGATCTGCTCTAGGTCATCGTGCTCTGGCAGGGAGGCTGGACCAGATGATCTTTTGAAGTCCCTTCCAGCCCCTGGTATTCTATGATTCTATGATTTTTAGTTTTAAGAAGCGCCTGATATTAAATTACCATAAATTTCTATGGTAATTTAGTCTTCTAAATCACTAAATTCAAAAAACAAACAAACAATCAAACCAACCAACCCCCAAAAAACCACCCCAAACCTAATTTAATTTCTCTCTGCTCACTTCACCACCTCCTACCTTCAGCCCAAAGTGCAGGTATGAGAATGACTGACAAGTTTTCAAGTCAGCTTGGAATATCCAAATTAACAGTTATCTACTCAGCATCTCTAATTTGCTGTGTTGTTAGAAACAATGGCAATTTGATACACAATAATCCTGAGAATAGCTTGCTCCAAATCCCTTGAGAAAACCTGTGAGAGATGGTTCTGTCAGGTAAATGAAATAACAGGAAGTATGGGGATGTTATTTTACCTGCTGCAAATCCATCGTAGGTGCTGTTTAAAAGGTCATTTTTACGTAAGTGGAAATTTTTTAACGTCCCGATTTGAAGGCACTAACTGTTATATGCAGAGACATAAATCTGTGGAAATCTGCAATACTAGAAGAAAACGCTCAGAGGCTTGTCTGTAAGAATCAATTACCTGCTGATTCACAAAATTTCATGAATTATTAAAGAAAATCACAGATTGATGGGATCTACTCCCACCCATTTGAAATGGCTATAAAAGCATACAGCTTTCCTTTCGAGGAATATTTCAGAACCTGAAATGTAAAGTGATTTTGCTCTGGAGTGAGATATATCTGGAAGAGCATGCCTTATTCACTGTGATATGGTTTAATTGCAATAGTACATAGATCAAATATTATTTACTGTCATGGTAGGCCTAAGCAGGCCAAAATATACATGTCCTGGCTATCCCAGATGTGTTTTTCTGCTCTTCTGTTTCGGGGAGGAGCAACTGCAGGAAAGAGGACAAAGAACCTGGAGCCACTGAGTCTAAGGACTCTGGCCTGCCCAGAGCTGTTTGCATCCTGTAGTAACCAAGGCACACAGGCTCAGTTTGTGCTTGCCTTGTGCAAGGCCTGTGTGCTGCCCTAACAAGGGTAAAGCAAGCCTATGGCTTCACCTGATATGGTCAGGTTTGGTTAACTGCCGTTCAGATTGGCTATTCTGTGTCCAAAGGCCCATTAGTCTTCGGTTGTATTGATAAAAGGAGAGTAGCAGGTGACACAATGTGCTCTGCTGTTGTATTTGTGCTTGATTACTGCTTGATATTGCCTTATTGTATCCTGAACTGCCTGGAAACTGCCTGTGTCCGGTTTACCAGGAACAGGCTCTAAATGCCTCCACATGATCAGCCTGCACGGCCAACGTGACATGGTGCTGAGACTGTACGTGGCATTGCATCCTGCCTACACCTGAAAGTCTCTTGGCAAGACAGGAAGTCCTGGAGATGAACAGATCATCCAGAAGAGCCAGGACCAGGTCAGACACTGTCTACCTCCTTTCCCCNTGTCCAAAGGCCCATTAGTCTTCGGTTGTATTGATAAAAGGAGAGTAGCAGGTGACACAATGTGCTCTGCTGTTGTATTTGTGCTTGATTACTGCTTGATATTGCCTTATTGTATCCTGAACTGCCTGGAAACTGCCTGTGTCCGGTTTACCAGGAACAGGCTCTAAATGCCTCCACATGATCAGCCTGCACGGCCAACGTGACATGGTGCTGAGACTGTACGTGGCATTGCATCCTGCCTACACCTGAAAGTCTCTTGGCAAGACAGGAAGTCCTGGAGATGAACAGATCATCCAGAAGAGCCAGGACCAGGTCAGACACTGTCTACCTCCTTTCCCCAGCACCCTGAAGCTTGGGAAGAATCAGAAGTCTCAGCAGATGACAAGACAGTAACAGTGTTCCCTGAAAGCGTTTGAGTACTGTCTGAGCTGTAGCCAGCCCTGCCAGTAGGGAGATATTTTGTCAGTAAATACTTCAAGCCTCTTGTAACTCACCATTACCTTTTGCCATAAGCAGAAAGGAGCTCCTGAGTCCATCTAGTGGAGTATTGACAGTGAGTGGTACATTGACTGCAGAAACCTTCTCTTCCAGTTCAACTAATGCTATATTATTACTAGTTAACTCCAAATCCTATGTTATCACCTGTATAAAGTTTCTATGACCGATGTGAAGAATTGATTATTATTAAAATTAGTGATTGGGGCAGTGAGAGTTCTGAATATTGAATATTAATAAACAATATTAACCCTTAAAAATCATCTTGCTTTAATTAATTACCACTCCATTACATTCACCGTGACTAAAAAAGAATACTTTTCCATTTTAACGGGTTAGGGTGAATCCCTCTCCTGGTAGAATAAACTCACCACAACATGGATTTTTTTTTTTTTTTTTTTTTTTGTGAAGTCAGGAAAAAAAAAGTTTAAATAGTTTAAACTAAATATAACAATATAATAAGAATACAACTACTACAAGAATATAATAACCTGAAGGAAGATGAGGAAGGGGTCAAGCAGCGACGAAGCAGCAAAAGCAGCCAAAACAGTGGCAGGGGAAGATAGTAACAGGCACAGGCAAAGCAGCGAAAGTAGCAAGGGGAAGGTCCAAGCTGTGCTTCCAGACATAAATCTCTTGATGCTCCAATGAAATTATAGTTGCCATTATATGGTCTATCCATAGAATGTTCACCTCAGAGCTTCCACTTCCAAGTTTCTCTGTTCTGAATTTTTTTATGTCTGAGGTAGGAATCTAAGTCAAACAGCCACATCCATGAAGAAAAGGGCAATGTTGTACATTATCAAACAAAATGCAGTAGAGATGGGTGTTCTGCTGTTTCTCATTTTAATTAAGCAATGAAAGATTAATTAGTATGAAGTAGAAACTTTGACTACAGCAGTGATGTGAGGAGGGCACATGTAAATTAATAGCCTGGATACTGAATATCACCAGTACAAGTTGCTTCAATCATATCCCTGTTTTTCTTATGGAATGACCTGAACTTAGGACCAGCGTTTTCGTTAACCTGACAAGTCAGTGAACCCCTTCAAGAGCAGATGGGATCAAGTCACATAAACCCAAGAATTTCTATGTGTCTATGAGGGTCATACACACCCACACACTCATGGCAACTGAATGTTGGCCTACAAACACAGAATTGCTGCGTTTCTGAACCCAGCAAGGCACTGATCTGTGCCTCTGGCTTGTGGGCCCCTCCAGTGAGATTTTTTTTCTGAAGAGAGTCTACTGCCCTGGCTGTGTTGTACCTTCTGCGTTCCCTCTCTATACACCTTGCAGTGAACCTGTCTGTCTGCTTCTCTTACCCAGAGTCGCAATCTTTTGCAAAATCTTAGGAGAAAATATGCAAGCACTTGCAAAACAATTTAATGAAGTATGATAAACAGTAATTCAAGATACCTATGTGAAGATTTTACCATTCCACACAGAGTAACTAGCTGGATAATCTGTCTTTTTTTCCTTGAAGGCAAAAGATCCACTACATTTATCTCGCTGCTAAAACCTTTACTAAAACTTGAAATCCTTACTAAAACTTCTGTTAACTTACATAAAAGCAGATGGCTCACAGTCCTTGCAATAACTGTCATTATTCATTAATGTCTATGTGCTACTCCAAGGACTTTGATACTTTCCTTCCTATTGAACTCATTTAAAAACCTTAAATAGTTTCCTGAGATCAGCTAAATGTCCTTTCTATAGCAACTGCTTTTCTTTATTAAAATTCACTCCCATCTTGTCTTATCTTGTGTCTGAATTAGATTCCACCTTTTTATGCATTGCTGTGATGTAGATTCTTCCGTTCCATAGTTTTACCTCTTTTTATTTCTCTAAAAATGTCTTCCTTTAGCAGCATCCTAGTTTTCTTTTTGATTCATTTCCTTGATCATTCCTGCAGATAACTTTCTGTCTTTTGTCTTATCAACCACCTCCTTCCTCTTTGAAGGGTTAGAGACTCTGCCTTGCTCTGTGTGCACAGTTCTGCCTGACATTATTTGGAATCAGAGATACTCCAGAGGGTCAAAACCTTGAGTCATTTGTAAAACTTTGTGCCTAAATTGGGCCTTCCTGGAGGAGAAACAATGGAAGAGAATTAACTTAACTGAAATAAGAAGACAAAATAAAACGTACTTACCTGAGGAGCAGCATGAGCAAACGCAAAATTTGCATCCTTGAACTTGAAACAGCTCCCTCTTCCATCCCCTACTTTCTGTCTTCCTACTGTAGAGTAAAAAATGTTTACTTAAGCCTCAGTGATTTTTAAATTAGCATCAACATTTGTAACTACCCAAGACAAAGTGAGTCATTGCCAAGGCACTTGAATAGTTAAAACATGACACAAGTAGTAGTCTAAGATCTGACATAGCTCTGAAAAGCATTTGTTGAAGCCATTTTCAATTCAATAAGGAGGAATTCCTCTTCCAGTTCACCTCTGACTCTACTGTTAGGCATTTTGGGGTCCACATGGGGTTCGAGTACGACAGCATGGAAAAAAAAGTCCTGTGGAGGCAACTTCCTTAAAGGGAAGGTGAAGGTTACAAAAATCCTCCAGTCACAGTCTGTGTGACCAGAGAATTACAGATCTTCCAAGTATGCTGCAAACCAGCAGAGCAGTGTCATGCCCCTGGAGTGACCTGGAAGGGTGTCTGAGGCAGCAGAAGATGGAGGAGTTTATTTAAATCCTTGACTTGTGGTCTGTGAAAGAACTCAAACTGGAAAGCTGGTGATTTGGATTATTGATTAGAAAAAGAATCAGATGTTTTGGACATCCATTTAACAGAAGCAGCAGGTGATGTTCCAGGACTCTCACAACAATCTTTCCTTATTAAAGAATGGGTTGACAGGAAAAAAATAAATCAAGAGATTCTCTGTAAATCCAAGTATCGCATCTCACAGAGCTACCCTTCACACAATACTCTGCATCTTGTTAGTGGTTACATGAAGAAGGGGACCCAAACTTTCTGCTTTGATTGTAGTCTCCTAACAACATGCAAAAGAATCAGAATGCACAGACAGGCTGTCGTCTTAGTGCCCTAAAAGCATCATTTCATGCATACATTTCCTTCCCATCTCCCTGCTTCACTGAGTACCAGGACAAGGAGTCTCTGTTGTGTCTCATTTCAGAGCTTGAAGCTTCTTTTTCAGAAAATTATATTATTTCGGGCTGTTAGCATTATTGTCAGCATGAGGTCTTAGAATAAAGGCTGCTTAGCCACCTATTTCGGCAGATACAAAGACAGTGTATATCAGAAGATGTGAAACAGATTGAAACTCAACACTTGATCCTACCATTTCTTGCACTTGACAAGGCATATATTCTGTCTGTTCCTCTACAGCAGAAAATTGGAGAGATGCTGAACAATGTGAAGCCATTTAGCTTGATCTGAACACTTTAGAAATACAGTGGGGCCAAAGTTACTGAACTCCGACCATGAAACAAGAAAGCATTGATCTACTTTCACTTAATGGAAAAGCAGGAACCAGTCACTTGTAGATATGTTCTTTACTGAAATGTTCTTTGGGGGTTTTGATAGGCATGCGAATTAAAAAGTGCCTTTCAAATCTTATTAAAATTATTATACTTCTAATTTTTTTTCCTCATTTTCACACCTCTAATTACTTTGCACAGATTCTTTAAGCATGTGAGCACAGAAAATCAACCTGGATAGGTTGAGTACCTGCTTCCTAGCAGTTCTACTGTGCCCTTTCTCTGCTTTTTTTTTTTTAAAGCCAAGCCACTATGCTTTGGGAGGAAGAGGAAAAGCTCTTTTTGGCATTGTAGCATTGTGAACAATACCACATTCAGATTGGTTTGAATTAAATCTTTCCTTTTTCTCCTCTTCATTTAAATGCAAGCTCCTTCTTTCCTAAGAACTGTATAGATGAGAAAGTCCTTGCTTTTAATTTCAGTCAAGAGATGGAAAAGTAGCATGAAATGTAACAGTTCAGTAACAACACCAAAAGAACTGATGTGTTATCTTTTAATTTCTACTCCTTTGTGCCCTTTGTATGTTGCTATACCTTTGCACGTAATTTTATTTTGCCTTGCACAGAAGAATCACCAGTAAACCATCAGACATCAGGAAGTTATTCAGATCTTAAACTAATCAAAATCTGTCTGTGATAAAGGAAAAAAATCCTTCACTGCAGAAGGGTTCCTGCCACCTTTCCCAACAAGAACTGATGGTCATGCTCAGAGGGAAAAGCTAACTTAGTCTGTATTACTGGTGGGGGCCAGAAAAGCTGACAACATTAATGGATACAGAAAAGACAATGAAATCAGACTTGAACTAAAACAGTTCTATGCAGTTTGCAGTACTGAGGGGGGTAAAAAAATTAGCAGTAGGGTATTCATATTTTTCAAATTTCAAAGAAAATAAAATTAGCAATAACAGTTGTTGGATAGCAGGACCTACACCAGCCCCAATCTCATAAATAAATAAATAAATATTTATTATTTTTTGACTGCACTGTGTGCAGTTCTGGAGCCCCCAACACAGGAAGGACATGGACCTGTTGGAGTGGGTCCAGAGGAGGTCATGAAGATGCTCAGAGGGCTGCAGCAGCTCTCCCATGAGGACAGGCTGAGAGAGCTGGGGCTCTACAGCCTGGAGAAGAGAAGACTTCAAGGAGACCTTAGAGTAGCCTTCCAGTATCTGAAGGGGGCCTACAGGAAGGCTGGGGAGGGATTGTTTACAAGGCCTTGCAATGACAGGACAAAGGGAGATGGGTTTGAATTGGCAGAGGGAAGATTTAGACTGGATGTCAGAAGGAAGTTCTTTACAGTGAGGGTGGTGAGGCACTGGAACAGGTTGCCCAGGGAGGCTGTGGATGCTCCCTCCCTGGAGGTGTTCAAGGCCAGTTTGGAGGAGGCCTTAAGTGAGCTGTACTAGTGGGAGGTGTCCCTGCCTACGGCAGGGGGTTGGAACTAGATGATTCTTGATCATCTTCCAGCCTTCCAACCTCAATATTCTATGGTTCTATGAAATTAAAGAAAAGAAAAAAAAGCTGATGCTTATATCTACTGTCTGGTAGAGCTTTCTGAATGCAGGTGGATGCAGCTAAAATGAAGGATGCTATTCACAGACTCAGTCCTGAGAATGTTTCCATGCATGAGCTCCATACCATTTTGCATTAAACTGAAGGGACCTGTATTTATGATTACTGGAGAACTCCTTTTGTATTGATCAGAGCACGAGCAGTTGCAATAAACACTTAATGAGTCTGTTAAACCATGTTCTGCTCTTCAAACAGAACAGTCCTGGAGCAGAAGACAGGAGCTCAGTCCTACTGTGTGACATCTAAGTCAGGAAATGTGTGATGTTAGGTAAGCAGCAGTAAATTAATTACACTGAATGCTTTGGGTGTGCCAGCAGAGGATATTGAAATAGATGTTTGCTCACTGCAGGTGAGAAGAGGGCTGTGGGCTTGATGCAGAAATTACTGAGGGGTATTTTATATGTTTTTCTTTTGATGGAGATCAAACTATATTTTAATGATTATTTTAGAGTTCATTTGTTACCTTGGACTGTTTATAGATATTTTAGGACTTGGTTATAGCCTTCCAAAAAAAAAAAAAAAAAAAAAAAAAAAAAAAGAGTAACTGCAAAGTGTTAAACCAGCAACAGGAATAAAAAGTGAAGAGCAAGGAATCATTCTTTTCTGGAGCAGTATAGGGTCTCAGACAAAAGAGAATCACAGGGTGAAGCTGAGATGAAGTTGTAGAGGTGTTTCTGAAGGAGCATACTTCTGAGAGTGCACATTGCCCAGCAAATTTGAGGCACTGGGAGAGAGATTGAGAAAAGGTTGAGAACAAAACAAGTTTCCCTCTGTTGCATGAATCCTTCTTGGAAAGAATGGGTGTATCAGAATAGATCACAGAAAATATCTAATCATATTCTGCCATCTGGGAAAAGAAAATCCATCCAATGCATCTAAAGCCTATGCCTGTGTCATAGACTGGCAACAAAGACTGAGGCCTTAATGTAAACTGAAAGTATTAAACATTTCTGTTCAAAGGCAATATTGCTCCTGCTGAGCACATTCTGCTTCCCCCACTTTTTCATAATTTTCAGTTAGAAAGACTGAGTTGAAGTCTGAGTCCTTCAAAGTGTAATAGAAGTTTTATCCACCTTCAAGCTAGAGAAGACACAATTACTGGGAGCATAAGATCACAACCAATTATAGTTTGATCATTGATGCTGCAACTGTGATGGGAAATTTTACCCAAATATACAGTCAGAGTGTAAAAGACTTCTGAAACTATTCAATCCTGTGCAAAATACAGAGGCACTGCAAAGCTGGGTAAGGTGATAGGAAAAGGAACTAGCTAGGGAGTTTCTTTAGGGCTCTGCAGTATATAATTTGCATGATTTTATTCTTGTGCAAACCCAGCAAAATATAGGATTGACCCCAAATGAAATATGTCTCTGCTGTAAATTCGGTGTAAAGTTTATTTTTTGAAAGATGCAGCTTTCACCTGCAGAGAATTTTTATCTCTGTTTAATATGAGCTCCTTTATTCTTACATCTCTCCCAAAGACGGAATAGTCCCTTTGAAAGAGAGGGATGGGTAATTTTTATTGATATTTAGACCAAATTTCAGCTTCACTTGATATAGATGCCCAAGTAACCTAGATGAAGAAAAAAGACTTTTTTTCACCTGTTTAGTAAGCAATCAAAGCCCTCTAATGGCAAAATAAAATTTAACATACTTGTCTGCTTTAACTCTTCTAAGCAATGCAGAGAGCATGTATCTAAGGTAATGCTCGCTGTCAGCACACAGAGAGAGATACAAGAGATAGTGATGTAGTACCTGTGACATTTTTCATCGACATTCCAAAAGGAAGTCCTGGCACAAAAGCTGAGACTCCTGCTGATTTCTTTACGAATTGCCTCAGACTGACCCCCTCTTGTGCAAGAGATCAGAGCTGCATGTAGATTTATTAGGCACACTGCCTTCTGATTCCCTACATCCAGAATTATATCAACTGATCACATTCACTTGAAAAACATTGCCAAGTTAATGACCTTTTTTTTTTTTTTCTATTAGAAACTCCTTAGCAATACTTTACAAAGCTAAGAAAAAAAGAAAAGGGGGAAAAAATTCTTATTTACCACCCTGTTATTCATCTAGTTTGAAAGATAGCAAAGATGCACATTGGTCTGGGCACTCAGCACTCAAAGGAAACAACTTTTCTATTCTGCTTTGAGTCAGAAGGGGAACTTCAATGCCTTCTCACAAAGCTGAAGATTCTCATGTTTAAAGGGGTTCTATATTATTAAGTTTACCAAAAAAAAAAAAAAAAACAAAATTTAGGAAAGGAATAAGTTTTCTTCAAGAACAATTGAACAGTGAACTATACCATCCTAGAAGGAAAAACCAGAAATTAAATACTAAAAGTATTTTTCAGGGACCAAATCCAAATGAGGTTATAAGCATATATGACATGTAGAAATGTCAGCTTTGATCTTAAATTAAACTGGTGTGATAGAGGAGGAGATCATGGACTTACCATTTCTTGGAGATAAATTAGAACTCTTGTTAAAGGTAAAATGCATAATCCATCTTCTGGAGAAAATCCTGCAGCTTGTTTACAAAGGACCACAGGAAACAGTTGGAAGTACGTTGATTATGCTGATCAGTTAGAGCTGAAACACTGAACAAAGGATGTGTCAGACTCTGAGTGATTAGCAAGGTAGATACCAGACCTGTAGAGAAAGATGAGAACACTCCAGTTAAAAAAAGAAAAGGAAGAAACCAGATGAGAGCTGAAATTCTCCAGAAATGTGGAATATGGTAGAGACTTATATAATGTAGCTTTTTGAATCAATAAGAAATGATCCCAGCAAAGAGACAGTCACAGGGTTTTCTCTTTTACATTTTCTTGTATTTTCTTTTTCTTTCCTTCCCCTGACAAGCATTTATTCTCAAATACTTGATGTTTTGAAACAGCTTTCTTTTAAATTGGGCAAAAGAGACTAGTCAAGAGCTGTATTACTTAAAATTGAGGGACAGTGCTTGAAAATGAAATAGAAGTGATATAAAGAAGATAAAACAGAGAAGCCTGCATAAAAACAAAGTCCTTTTGCTATTCAAAAGAAGTGATCTATCATAAGCACATCCGTCATTGACTTTTCTACCCTTCTTTCCCCTCCCTCCCCTTGTATATAGGTTACTTTTCCAGTTTCAGATGAATGGGTTTTGATTTATGTCACTTTATGGTTTGAATTCAAAAGTCTGAGAAACCTGGATAAACATTCTCACCTCACTTGGTAAAATTCAAAAACATTCATCAACACTATTGGAAAACAAACCAAACATTTACAACAAAGCCTTCCTTGTCCCAGAGTGAGAACGCATGAACCAGTGTGGTGAATGAGACTCATGAAAACCAGGTCAGGTCATCTCTACTAGAGAGATCAGATGGAGTATTTATTTCCAGTAGTTAAGCAGTAGCAAGTCCAATTAAATCAGTATGTCTGCATGACAGATTCTCATGCTCAGCTGGAACCTCCTGGGTTCCAGTTTGTGCTCGTTGTCCCTTGTCCTGTCACTGGACACCACTGACAAGAGTATGTCCATGTCTTTTTGCTTCCTGCCTCTCTGATGCTGAAATAACAGTGAGGCGATCCCCTCCCAGTCTCCTTTTCTCCAGGCTATGAGAGTTGGAGCTGGTTTGGAATCTCCTCTGTCTGGGACCAGATATATCTCTCAAGTCCTCAGGAAGAGCCTGAGCAGCCCACCACACATATATGGTGGGTGTTTCTCTAAGAAAAACAAAACAATACTTCAGTGGCTTCTAAGAAGCACTAATGTCTCACCAAAGTTGGCATGGACTGAAGCGACAGAGAAATCTTAGAGTCAGTGAATACTAAGTCGGAGGAGAAAGTGCCTAGAAATTCTGCAGCTTGACAAAAGAACACTTTTTTTCTGTAGTTAGAAAAAGATGTCCTTAAACTAGAGCATATCTCAGCATGTAGCACAGTAAAGATATGCATTGCTGAACAGCTTGACCATACATTCAGGGAACAGAAGAGTGACAGAGCCGCGTTGTGTTATGTAACAGTGAGCGCTCTGCTGGGCATGGCTGTACCGAGTTTGCATGTCTGAAAGCTAAGTCTGAGGAACCCAAAGAAGTGATGGCTGGAGAAAAGAAAAAAAATCATTAAAACTATAAAGAAAGTTTCACACAGAGAAATAAAAGGAAATGTTGGACTTCACAGTGATGTGGATGCTAATCAGAACAGAGAAGAACATCTGTTCAGTATAGATGCAACTTGTGGGCTTTTTGGTCTTCTCAACCAGAAATTGTTTGTTGTCCCAATATTATGTGTGTCTATAAGAAACTATGATAGGAAAAATTAAAGTGATATTTTTCATGTAACAGAATGACTAGAAAAATAATTCTAATCAATTCTGATGAACTATAATATTGGACTACATTGAGCTATAATATATGAACTATAATATTGGACTTACAGTAGCCTTCCAGTATCTGAAGGGGGCCTACAGGAAAGCTGGGGATGGACTATCTACAAGGTGTTATAATGACAGGACAAGGGGCAATGGGTTTAAACTGGCAGAGGGGAAATTTAGACTGGATGCCAGGAGGAAGTTCTTTCCGGTGAGGGTGATGAGGCACTGGAACAGGTTGCCCAGGGAGGTTGTGGCTGCTCCCTCCCTGGAGGTGTTCAAGGCCAGGTTGGAGGAGGCCTTGAGTGACCTGTACTAGTGGGAGGTGTCCCTGCCTCTGGTAGGGGGTTGGAACTAGATGATCCTTGAGGTCCCTTCCAACCTTACCATTCTATGATTCTATGTAGCACACATCTACTTAAGGGGATAAAAAACCAATCATAAACCAATCTAATTTGATGTAACAAAATTAGTTTGGGTAATCTAAGCTAAGTTATATGATTCTGTAGGCAGCCACTGATAAAGGTCACAAAAGTATGAATGATGAAATTACAGGAAGCTTTCCAAAGTGTATTAGCAGCCACAATGGGAGGTGTGATAAGCTACAGTTTATTATGCTTCATAAATGCAGCAGCTCAACAGTTTTGCACCAGATAATGTGTTCGGTTTTGGAGGAACTCGTAGTATCTACTGAACTTTCAGGAAATGGCATAAAATTAAATATTGAGCTCTGCTGAAATTTGCTGTTTCCAAATGTGAATTGCTCTTTTACTTTCCGATAATTAAATTTATCATGGTAACCCTGAATCCATATGACTTGACTATATTTTTTCCAAGCATAAGCAGATGGCATTTTAGTTGCAAATAAATGTGGCTTCTCTTCAGGCCATTTTGTCTGTAAATACAAAATGAGGCAGGAGAAAAATCTTCTGCAGAGTGTGTGTCATCTTGATCTTTAGTTTGGACAAGGTGAACATGGACAGAAGAAAATTTTATGTTTAAATGCCTATTGATATCTATTTTTACACACTCACAGATGATCACAAACAGCACTGCAGCCCTTAAAAGCTGCACTGTGCTGCTACATATGGCTGCAGATGTGTTGATTCCGCTTTCAAACCTCAAACATTAAAACTCTCACAGCTCTGGCAAGGTTGCCTAGATCCTGCAACAGCAACTTGTCATGCTTCATGCCTACAGCTGATTTGGACCTGTATAAAGTCTGCTGCTCATCAGTGTTTCTTTTGCAACACGGATCAAGAGAACTTGTTAACCCTCCTGGTAAGAGCAGTTGGGAAAAGGAATTTGAATTCCCACATCTCCTTTTCAGCCTCCACATTTTCTTAACAGTTTACATGCACTTTGATGGAAACCAATTTAAAAATATTCAACCCCTAAATCCAACTTTTATTCAGACTTCAGGGAAACATAATGCTGCTACAAGTAGAGTCTCTGACAATAAACAGTTACCCACCTACTCTTTTTCTTTTTTTTTTTTATTTTTAATAGCAATGTATTAAAAACAATATATTAAACATTTATATATATATTAAACATAGATAAAGATCCAATATATTAAAAACAATAAATAAAAAAAATATAAATATGTTTTATATAAAGATGAAGACACATACACCTCCACCTATACATGCTGATAAATTTTAATTGCTAGATATCACTCTCAAAATCCATATTTTTGGGAAAAAAAAATCATGACACACCAAGACTAGATCCTGGTTTACTTCTAGATGGTTTTATCGCTTCAGAACTTTTTTTCTGCAATATGGTTGTATTATTTTTCAGGTAATGGGGTATGTAGGATCTATCTTTCTCATTCCCACTGAAATATGCTACACAAAACCATCTATCTGTGTCGTGAAGGTAGAAGTGTTGCTGGTTTATTTATTTATTTAATTTCATCACACAGTTTTAGTTTGTCCATGAAGGAAAGTTACTGAGAAAAAAAACCACCACTGTATTCAGATAGATCAGGACAATTTTACACTGCACATTCACGAAGATGTCATTTTTCATCAGTTAATTGGAGACAGTTATGCCTCAGTGTTAAGATGGGTTCATATTGATGGTAAAAATAATGACAGCAGAACAGAAATACATGACAAACTGCATTATGTACCAATTAGCAAGTCTTACGGTGCTACTGTTATGAAGGAAATGAAAGACAGATCCAGATAGAAATCATCCACTTTGTTTTGGGTAAGTTGTTGTAAAGAAGCCTTTTCCACTCTCTGAAGCAGTAACTTAGCCCTGGAAATGCTTGTAATGAGGTCTCGCAGGGACCACTTTCTTCCTAAGTCCTATTATCATGCTTCTGTGGGCCCCAGACATCCTGTGCTCTTTTTACCATTGGAGACCTAGTTAGCCTGAGCAGGAGATGGAGAGCAGAGAGTCTGCTGCAGGGAGTTTTTGCCCAGCTCTTCATCACTAATGAAATCAGGATTTATATGAGTAGCAGTCTCTGCCCACCTTAAACCTTGGGCTAAACATATTGGGAAGGCAAAGTATAGCTATGGACAGGTTGAACAAGTGTGGCTGAAGATGAGAGTGATAAACAGGCTGGTCCGGTGTGGGCAGTAGTTTATAAAATCAACTGAGGAGAAAGTAGGGTGTTTCTGTGCAAAGACAGCCATCAGTCTCTTCCTCCAAAAATACCTAGGTTGTGCATGGGGTGGGTTTTTTTTTGTTTCAGTTTAAAGATTGATAAACATAGAATTGGAGGCAACGGAAGAAATCTCAGCAAGGCAGCTGAGTGGGTGTTCAGGGTTATAAATGAAACTGAAAAGCTCAGATATGGTATTTATATCATGTTGCTGAAGTGAATCACAAAATCACTGTCTGGACTTGATTGCTTTAGTAAGCAACAGTGTACTCCTCAAAATAGCCAGACACATACACGAATCTGTTCTGAAAAACAACTATGATCAGAATTGCACAGAGTGATTTCAGCTGAAGGAGATCTAATCCGTGGATTCTTTGATGATACTCTGTGTCTTTGGGGAGAAAGCAATTTTGAGCAGCATTGAAAACAGAACTAAATGGGCACAAGTAATATAGCAAATGGACTTTTTTTTCAAGTAATTTACAGTAAGCAACAGAGTTAACAGGAAGGTAGTGAACCAAATTCTCATTCCTGCACCCAATTAAATCAATAATTTACTTTTTTTTTCAAGGATGAAGGATTATAGTCACTCTGGCTGCTGAATGATAAATAGAATATTGACTGAGGGGCACTGAACAATGAATCTAACCAAGGCTGGAAGGGTAACTGGAAACAGGCTGTTTAAAATAAGCTCAGAAACATTTTATCATTTGGCTTCACAACTTGTTTCCATTTCCTTTGCTTGGTGCTAGATACTGACAGGACAAATTCCTGCATTTATGCTCTCTGATTGCTTCCTCTTCAGTTATCTGATCCCACTTTCATCCTATAGGTAAAATCTCCTCTATTTTCTCCCTAGCTTTGTGATCTGGATGATAAAGTGTGCAATTACTTTGAGATGCACTGGGACATCACAGTATAACATGGACCAAAAAGATTTTTTGCCCCCAGATTTTTCTCAGAAAAAGTCAATATCATTTCTATAACTATGCAGGGATTCTCCAGTATTCCACTGTAAAGTAGCAGTGGCTTAAAAGCCGGAAAAGCAAGAGAAGAGAAGGAGGAAGGGAATATACTTCTCTCTAAGAGCATAAAGGCCATTTTTCTCCAGTGAAACCATTTTAAACAGAAACTTTTTACATATTCTGATTGAACATCTGATTTCTATCCTATGCTTCCTGCTTTCCTAGTTGATGCATGTGTTTATTAAAGGGTGGTTTTGCTTAAAAGAAGCCTAATCACCAAACCACTTTGGGGCTTCTTTTCCTTGTTGTAATGAAGGCAATCACAGTGAGTAAGAACTCAGTGAATATCATAAGAAAATGTATTGCACTATGCTTCCTTTTTATTTTGTGCTGTCACTGTAAGGGAGGTTGAGATGGCTCAGGTGTTTATGTAGCCACCTGACTTCTGTCCTTTTCAGTTAACTTAGATCTTACTGGTATTGATTCCTGCCCTGATGTGATCCTCATTCACTGTCTCAAACAGGAAGGAACACAGAGAGAAAATGAGTCTTTTAGAGGACTGCAGGACTCCCATCTTTTCTGTTCTTGCAAATGACTGTCTTCCTACAGGCATTTGCATAGCCAGAGATTTCAAGTCAACCATTTAGGATGTTATATCCTGAAGCCAAGACTTCTCAGTAGCCCGAGCTAGTGACCTGAGGGGTGGGAGCAGCTGTACATTACTCACCTGGCAGAGAGAAGAGGGAAAAGCAGCAGGTTTCTCCAGTTTCAAGCCATCCCTGTAGGACAGGCACCCTTGTGCTTCCACTTACCAGAAGAGCAGGTGGACCCTCAGCAATCTATGTCAAAAGCTACTTGCTGGAGGACTGCAGCTGAGCTGCTCAAGCAGCACATTGGCAACAGTACTCACTGGGGTCTTTTGCCTCTTTTTGAATGGCTGAAATTCATTACGGAGAGATCATAAATTGGTAGAAATCCTCATGCTGAGACACCTCTGAAACATCCCAGGGTGTTCAAAACCTCAGTTACAACTCTGTGCTGAAAAGCTTTTGCAGTCCTGGTGGCAGTGCTGGACAGCTAATGCCTGAGGGCTGGGGCACTGCAAACAGGCACCTTGTGCTGGAGATGGGGCTGCTGGACATGGCAGGCTAGCTGCAAGGCAGGGATTTACTGGCAATCATCAACCTGATGGTGAGCTCCTCTGTGCTGGGTACTGCCAGGGGAAAGGGAGGTAGACTCTGTTTGATGGGGTAACACTGTCTTCAGCTTAAGGGAGAACATGGAGGTGGGGGAGAAGCAGCCACCTTTGTGCCCTCTGTGCTGCTCCTCTTCCCCATCCATCAGAGCTGAGATCTCTGCTCCTTCCATCCCTGGCTGTTTAATTAGAACACCACCTACTACTGCTCCTGTGAGGTAGACCTTAATAAGTGAGGCCATGTGAAAATCTCTGGACTATATTTAACAGAAATAAGTTTGCAATGAGGGACAGCAAATTTCTTGTAGGGATGCAAAGGATCTACCCTGTTCCTGGAGAGTCAGGGCAGTGGCTCAGCTCCAGAATGCAAGAAGCCCTGGAGATTTGCACTTCCAAAAAAGCTTCCTCACAGAGCTTAAAGTGGGATTGGTAGTTATCCCTGACCTAAGCATTCAGTTACATTAAACTAATTCATGACATAAAACCAAAACACCTATGACCCACCTGTGTAGCTGCACTTGAGTGGTTTCCAGTTCTCATTGCCACAAGATGCACAGCACCTTTCTTTCTGCTCCAAGATCAGCTAAACCTGCTAAACTCAGATCATTTCCACCTTCCAAACAAGAGAATAGCCACAAGCAATTAATTTTTTGCTAATTGTCTCTTCCCTTTTAATAAACATTAATTACATTAGAGATTCTTCTTGCCCACGTTTGGGGCTGCCCACCACTCTTTCCAAAAAAAGTGCCAACACCTCTACTGTTATTTGTACTCACATCCCATGTAGGTGCTTGGTGCTCCTGTGCAAGCAAACAGTATCCTAAGAGATGGCTTTTTTCTCATGTAAAGCTATATCTGCCTTCTAGTCCTGTTTGCACGGCTGCACATCAAATTACAGTCTGGAATTCAGATAAAGTTAATTTATCTTAACTTGGTATTTTTTCCAATGTCATGCTCCCTAGTATAAAAACAAGCAAATAAGTGATTTCCCTATCTTTAATTGACTGTAGTGAAATGGGGTCTTTGAATTCTGGGCTTCTGTAATCCTTGCTAAATGTCTTTACAGGTTGGTGAGCTAAATCTCATGACCCACATCTTGAGCTTCTTAATTATGTCTTCATTTGAGCAAACACCATTGGTATCAAAGAGAGCTTGCCTGACTAAAAGACCTTGGGGTTTATCCCAGGAGAGTAAATAGTGCTTAAGCTTCAGAGTATGTGCTGAACTCTTTAACGTTCTGTTTACTGACATTGATTTCTTTGTACCCAAAGAAATTTTTCTGCTCTGCATAGAGTGAATCATAGCTTAAATAATGCTCTAGAGGAAATACACAAAGTTTTTACCAAGCATACACCATGACAGTGATAAAGGAGTTTTCCTGCTCCTTTGTGCTGTACAGTAGTAGCAACCCAATCCAACATATCACAATCCATCTACTATATACTCATGAACAACTGCAGTCATCTTTCATTAGCTTTGTTTCCTTCCTGAAGATACCTTCCTATTTAATCTAGTAAATAAAACCATGGAAACTCCCAGCCCCTCTCTAACACATCACTTTCACATTGATTTTAGTCGAGTTACTGGCTTTGCATTTATGGAAGGAGAAAAGGCAGATCTGCAGAAGCTAGACTGCTTATGAACAGAATATACATACAAATAACACAGAATAGTCCAATCATCTCACTTCAAGATATTTTCACTTCAGGAAAAAAAAAATATAGAAAAAGAAAAGAAGAAATTGAGTATTTTTTCATAATACAATATCTGTACTCCACATAGATCTCTAAATTGTATCTCTCTCCCAGAGTTTTTTCAAGGATATAAAAAAATACTTTTTCTGTCTGGCTCTGATAACTTTTAAAACAGAATTTGTTCTGTCACTTGAAATGGGCTGAGTATTTCTATACCTGTTGGAAGAAGCAGACTTTCACACAACCAATCTGTTGCCATTGCTGCTAACAGAAGGGCACACAGCTTAGATTACCAAACTAAACAGAGCTCTGCAAATGCTGAGCATCTGAGGTGTTGGGCAGCAATTCATTCCCACTGTTTCCTCCTCTTCTCCTCCGTTGTCAATGAAAGCCTCCAATTTTCCACTCCTTAAGAGTAGAGATAAATACAAATAACAGTTGCTGCTTCTGGAGCTCTGAATAATCCATGACAGTTCGCTTTCTGTGTGTTGAAGGATGCAAAACTGAGAAAGACAGTTCCACTGGAGGATTCCTTCATCTTCAAGATATGGAATGGAAAGGTATTGGAGGGAAAATGTGTCCTTAATTTTAATTTTTTTCTTATGCACGCCATGTGAACTCATGCTAAGACATGTAGTCAGGAAACATTTCCTGAGAAGAGTTCATCTAACAGTGGATATGTAATGCATATTTTAAAACATTCAATAACCCCAAGTGATTTACTGCATATTTGAAAGTCTCTAGGTTAAAAGCCAGGAGATAGTAATCCTGCACTTCACAAGGGGGCTGGGACAGCCTGTCTGAGCTGTGATTTCTCTATCCAGTTTTGGAGCTGATGAAAACAAGCATCAAAATTACAGACAGATGAATTTTTTTTTTTTCAATTAACTATTTTTAGCTAACACAATAGTTTGTGAAAACTGAAACTCTTCATAAAACTATGACAGTTTTGACAAGTCCTCAACCTTTCAATAGTGGCAAACTGTAACTAATATGATTCTCATCAAATAGATTTCAAAATATTTTTAAAGTAGACTAAAGAAAAAGGGAAAACTGAAATACAAAGTGCTAATTTTTTTTCTTAACTTTGCAGAAATAGTCTTGCATATATTTTCCTCCCCTCTCTATTCTGAATGATGTTTCTTGTTCTTTTTCCTGACAACTCAACAAGTTCTCAATTAATGGCAAAACAATTCTTTATAGTGCTGCATATAATTGCTGTAAATATTAACACAAAGGGACACTTCCCAAAAAATACAAAGGGAGATAATAACATTGAATAAATATTAGTGGGATGAAAATTGCTTTTGCAAACTGCTGTCCCTAGAGAAGCCCTACAGAAAAGGAAAGTTGTGGCTACTTCAATGTATTGAGAGTTGAATAGAGACAAAGAATTATTTTTTAAGACACAAATAATTCCATTCTAAGTTAACTGTATGAAGAAAAACAATCTAATCAGGTTAATTTTTGTATCACCCACCACATTCAAGCTGAGAAACATTTCAGAGCAAATGATGGTCAGATTTCGTAAACTAGAAGTCTCTTTATGGTTTTCTTGCCCGAATAAAAGATGACTACAGAATGTTTCTAGCCAGGGGTATTTGAGGGTATGGTGGACCCATCAGGAGAGATGATCACAAAGTGAGAGGAGATAGGGAAGATAGTGTTTTTATGACACTTTTGTTGCATACCAAAAGCATCACATGTTGGCTTGCAGCTGAATACTTCTGCAGTCCTCAAGAGACTGGGGACAAATAACTTAAGGAAATGCAGCATTCCTCAGCTTTGATGTTAGCATCAAAACAGACACTTGCTCCCACCCTTCTTGTCTGCAGAATGCTACCCAATATATTTATTTTGTTTTTAAGCTGACATCTGGTGTATCAGAGAGCAACTGACTCCAGCAGAAATAAAATTTCAAATTAAAAATAATGAGCTGCATGTGTGTAACTCATTTTGGTTTTTAGTTAATTGTTGCTAATTTATGCAGCTGAAGTGCAGTGCAGCTTCCCATGATTAAAGGCTACCGTGTTCAGCTTGTCAAGGAATTCATTTGATATCAGTATTTAAAAAAAAAAAAAAGCTATAAAGCATGCTTATGATTGTTTTCTGAATAATATTAATGCTTTTCTCCTTACATTGTTCAATAAAGAAGAAATACACCTGATCTGTAGATTCTGTGGTAGCAGTTTCAGAGTTTTAACATGAATGAAAAATTAATCCTATTAGAATGCATTTTTTCTTAAAATATACATATTTATACACATACAAGACTACAGTGCTAATGGGGTTTATTCAGAGAACCACTGTTTTATTCTAAATGGAATTATGAGTCTTCAAAATTAGCAGCAAGCCCAAGAAATAAATCTCAGCCTAAACAAAGTCAGTGTAAAATATGGTGGAAAGAAATAATTAAAAAAATAAAGCAGTTTGTGCATAATTTTTAAGTGATTCCTCATTCGTCAACATATCTCCTTGATTCAGGAAATTATTTTAAGCAGGCCTTTAACTTTAAGCATGTGCTTAGACTCCTTTCTTGCCTTATGTTTTTTTTGTTGGATATATATAGTTCATTAACCCTACAATGCAGCACTCAAAGCTAATGTAACCAGGGCAAGTTCAAACTGAGACGTTCTACTTTTAGCTCAGGCACTTACACATAACTAGAAGTACGAACTACATGCCTACATCATCTTTCTATCCCCTTCCTATTATAATCTTTTGGCTAATTACAATCAAATTTGACCAAATTGATTTGTTCAATTCATTAGTTACAACTAATTATCACTAAACATCTTCAAAGTTATTATGGTCACGCTGGTCCCAGTGAGCAGATTCATAAATGAGAGGCTTCTGTCTCAGCGCTGATGCAGAAAGATTTCCACCAGAGCTCAATTCATTAATAACTCAGAGAGCTGAATCATGAAGCACAAAACCATATGAAAATACACTTCCTTAACTCCAAGCACTCAGTTACACCCTTCCTTTGGAGCATGGGGTGGACAGGGAGATGTGATACCTCTATTTCTACTTGGTTGGTAAAAGGCAAGCATTCCCTAATTACAGCATGAAACAAAGCATATGTACAGGGAAGCCAAGGAAAGCTGCTTCTGTATAATCAATGTACTGTTAAGAGCCTGAGGGCAAAATGTTTTTAACACTGCACAGATCATCTTGACACAGGCAGCCTTCCTGGTACGTGCAGGAGCCTATTGAGATCACCGAGATGTGCAAGGAAGAATTTTGATGAAGGGCACATTAGATGAGAATTAAATTACCACCAATAAAGTAACAATGAGTTACTTCACCTGGCAGTTTTGTTTGCTTGCTTAAAATAAATAAATAAAATTATATGCTAGGGTTGGGAGAAAATAACCACAGATATCTCTTATTTAAGTCTGGTTTGGGTTTTTTTTTTGTTTGTTTGTTTTTGGTTTTTTTTGTTAACTTTCTGTTTCCAGGTTGGAATAATTCCAGGCTCTATGTTCCTATTAAAAACACTGTCCAAAACAAATCTTTCAAAAAAGAATAAAATTGATTTTTCCACTCAGTTTCTAGCAATTCACAATCTTTTTTTTTTTTTTTTTTTGTTTTTGCTGTTTGTTTGTTTTATGTTGTTTGCTTTTAGTAGATTCTATACCCCTGGAGCTTTACATTTCTGCAAAACCAGAAAACCTCAGGTTCCCACATTTCTAAATGGCTCCTTCCTCACTGTGGTTCTTTTTACAAATGAAAAATAAAGTGTGCCACCTGAACTCAAAAGAATTTGAATATTGGTTCATAAAGAAGAAAAGTAATACTGGGAAAAGAATTTAAATTTTTGAGGAGGAAGATGAATGCAAATTACCATTCTAGTGTGATATTTTATATATAAAACATAAATATATATTAAAAAAAAAAAAATATATATATATATATATATATATATATATAAAATGTGACATGGACAGAGGAATTGAGTGCACCCTCAGCAA
>VWZE01014361.1:2451192-2472220 GCA_013396675.1 Eubucco bourcierii | reverse complement strand
TGGAGGTGTTCAAGGCCAGGTTGAGTGACCTGTACTAGTGGGAGGTGTCCTGCCTATGGCAGGGGATTGGAACTAGATGATCCTTGAGGTTCTTTCCAACCTTACCATTCTATGATTCTATATATATACACATATATATGAGACACACCTAACACAATGCATTAGGATAGGTTACAGTAGCAAGTTCTCTAGTATTGATTATAACTTTTGTTCTTCTACCAGTTGTTTAAAAGTTAAAAAAAAAAAATGTAATGGCACAAAATTTAGTCTTATATTTTATTAGTTTTATAGAACAAACTATAAATGTAATTCAACCAGCCTGTCTAAGAAGGGCAACATTAGTGTGGAAGTCCTATTATCACAGCATTAAGCCCATCATAAAAGCAGAAAATTTTATTGCACATTCTTTTGTTGTTGCTGCTGTTAAATGATATTTTCTGTTAGTCAACTTGAGCATACATTTTGCCAGAGGAGGGCAAGTTGAATTATATTCCCCCATCCCATCCCCCCGTTGTCAGAAAACCCTTTTTGGCTACCATTAACACGACAGAAAACTCATCTTCAGGCAGATGAGGAATGATGAATTGAAATTATTTTCAGCTTTTAACAGGAACCATCAGTAAAGCTTTTATATCTTGAAATATGTTTAGTTTATTTGAAAGAGAGAGATAAATTACACATAATGTCATATTTCCAATTCACCNAGTAATTTTCTTCCTCTTTCTCCCCCTACAAAATCATCTTGGTGTGCAATTTAAAGTGGAATAAAAGCCTTCAGTAGCTAAATATGCAAGACAGTCACGCCTGTGTCTGTTATGTAGCACAGGATGTGACATCTGCTATTCATCCACTCTTAGGTAAAACTGGACAACATTGTGAGGGAACATATCTGATTAAAAAAAAAGGTCCCAAATTGCAGTCAGAATATATAAAATGATTTGTCAGGTTTAATGAATATTCTACATTTCTTCTGCTCAGAGACAGATGTTTTCTAAACTCATTGCAATAAGGCTCTTCATGGTTTGAGGAGTGGGGAGAAAACCACAACCTGACCCTTACACTGTTCTTTTGGTTCACTGTTTAAAATTCATGGTTTGGTAATCTGCTTTTAACTGACACTCAACTCACAAAAGGGCCTGGCTAAAGTATTTTCTGACAATGAAATACAATGTGATTAACCTTTTGCTCTACATACCCCTTCAAGCTACACTGGTTGGCAACATGGAGTGGTCTAGTGAAAGAGCAATATGGGAGTTTGTGGCAGTCATTCACTGCAGTGTCAGGGAGGTCGATTTGGGAAGATGCTGAATTCTGAATCTTTTGTTTCTCTGTGTGGGAATGAGTGAGGTTCAGTGCCTGCCTCAACATCATGGCTGCAATTACTAAATAGTCATGTCAGGTTCTGGACAGCCTGATCTAGTTGGAGTTATCCCTGCTGACTGGAGGAAGGTTGGACAAGATGACCTTTGAGGATCCACTCCAACCCAATGCAATTTGAGAGTAATACACCACAAAAAAACCCAACCAACCAACCAACCAAAATGAAACTCTAAAAAACACACCAACAACCCAACCAAAACCAAAAACAAAACCCCAAACACAAAGATAAAAAGTATGAGTTTGAGATAATTCTCATGAGAAGGGTCAAGAGTGTGTGTGTGTATATATATATTTTATATATATGCACATATACTACAAATCGACTGCATAATTTTCTTTAGGCCAATGTTATTTTTCTGTTAAATGTCGCAAATCAAGGAAGGAAAGCAGAAAGTAATTGGCTTAGCTAAAGACACAGCAGCTTCCCAGATTTATAACCAGGAGTCTGACTCTTAAGACCTATCTTGTTTTCTAGTTTCAAACAATAGGTGTGGCACTATCGCTGGAGGGACATCAGACATCAGTCCAAGGTCAAAACCCTGCAAGATAGAGAGGTCTCTGGCTGCTCGTGGGGAAGCAGCGGGAGCAAGAGCTGCAGAGCAGTACCCTGGTCAGCAGCTCCCTGTCCTCGGTTCTCAGGAGCTTTTCACAAGACATCTAGTCTGGCTGTTCTTTCTTTTTCTTTTTACCTTCACGCTAAGTTACCTCTGTCTAAAATGCTATTTGGGACTTGCAAGGGTCACAATTTTACAGGCAATAGTCCCTGACTGAAGAGGAACAAATAACAGAGAGAAATACAAGGGGTCCATTGCTACTAAAGGCTTTCTTTTTCACAGGGAAAAAAATCTCTTTAATGCATTCCCTTGGTTGTGTTGTTTTGTTTTGTTTTTTTGGGGGGTAGTTTTTGTTTGCTTTGTTTTTGTTTTGTTCTGTTTTTGTTTTGTTGTTCATTTTAGTTTGTTGTTTCAATATTCTCTCTTCTCAGGGGGCAGTGAGCAGTTGCCAGTTAATTTGCAGAGGTTTCTCACATCTATATGTACATAACTCGCTTGTCCGATAGGATCTTGTATCTGCCTTCAGCCACAGTGAGTATTGGCCAGGCTTGTTCTTAAATGACCCCACAGTGATAAGCTCATTGCCATTTGTTTCTTAGGTCAGTTAGGAAGAGCACGACCCCTGTCTTGTCCCTAAGCAGATAAAATGATCCCAGCTCCCTTCAAGTGCAGAAGTCAGACAAACTACTGAAATCATCATGTCATACAAACAATCTGAACATGACATTTTGTTGTGTGTTTGAGTCACCAATTAGCCATCAGAGAAAAGAAGATGAACATTCTTTCCCTTAGTTGACAGGCTGCATGCCTTGCATCACTGAGGGCTGACATTTTCTTAGGCTTTCTGAAATTCATGCGTTAACTCCATCCCCAGCTCCTCCTCGCCCCAAACTACTCTGGTCAGCTATAAATTACCTTTCATGCTCAAGATATAAAACCTCATTTAATTTTTTTTTTTTCCTGCTGAAACAGATCAATTCTTTGCTTATTTGTCTGTATAATCCACCAACAAAAATATACACATAACAACATTTTGCTTCCACCAAAAATAATGCTGGGAGAGGAAATAGAAGAAAGCTAAATTAATTTCCTTGCCTTGATTTTAAGTAAGGAAAACCTTTGCCGTGTTGGTGTTTGAAATGTACAGCCTTTTGTATTGGAAAAAGTCAACCGTAGGACTGTTTTGACTTTGAGAACTATCTGCTTCAGTGAGAAATCTGCTGTATGAGTAATTTTCTTTCCTCATAGGAGAAGGAATGGACTAGCTCAAGTTTATATTAATGAAGAAAACAAGGTATTACATGAATCCTTCTCAAAACCCTGCTTGTAAAAAAAAAAGGTTGTTTTCATGCATGATCACAGCAAATATTAACTTTCTCATTTTCTAGTTAACCTGTTTCTTAGCAATCCTTATTTATGATTTTTAAAAATTGAATTAAAATGTAATTTAATAATACCACCTATTAAGGAAACAGAAGCAGCTATAAAGAGAGAACCCCCACTGGTTATAATTACAGGCTCACTGAGAAAGGTTCAGCTGTATCCATTTGCTGTTAAGCCACATGCAGAAAAAACAATTGGAAAAAAAATCAGAACAAGTTTGGAGTGTGACAAGTGTAATGCATTAACATATAATGAGCTTGAAAGGTGAAGTTCATGAGGCTGAACAGCAAATTCAGGTCAGAGACTTGAAACCTACTACTGTTGTTGAGAAATACGTTATTCTGTGCACAGACCCATGAAAACCCAAAGGGCTACTTTTGTCTTGTGCTCATCAATATGAAAAAGCCTATCAGAATATTGCCTCCAGCTACTCATTTCTTGTGGTACTGGTCTAGCACTTCTTAGTCTTTCTTCAGTGGGGGTCAGGGAAGCTTCTTGTGCCCACAGGTCAGATCCGTCCCTGGCAACACCAGGCCCCACACCTGCAACTCTTCCAGCACTTTAACTTCCTCCCCTTGTTGGCAAAGCTTTTCAGGACACTCTACACCCTGCTTTAGCTTGTGTTTTGCCTCTGTGAAGACATAAAGTATCTGATGCTCACTGGTTTAATCCCATCTCAGCCTGTCTCGCTATCAATACACTTTGCAGTACATTACAGGAGTCTCTAAGACAGGCTAAGAATGCTCCTCTAGCTGTTTTGTTGCCTTAACCAAATTCCTTTGTATGTGCACTAAACTATCAGAACAAGGGATTCAAACATCCTAACAGAAAAGTTGCAGTCATCTCTGCTCTGAAACTTAAGTTGGTCTCTGTGTCCTGGCTGTTCAGTCACGAAGAGCTGGCACTCAACACATGTTGCAGGTTCAATCACTGCTTACTTTTGATATTGAATTGACAGCTTCCACTTCTCAAACACAGCCCAACCACAAGGCTCTTGTGGGATGGAACCCTGCCCCCAAAACTCTACTTCAATGTTTGTTTATACAGAGCAGAAGAGAGAGATGATGCTTTTATGGGAAATGTCGGGTTATAAAAGCAGACATCTCTTCATCTAAAACAGTGTTTTGTACAAGTAAGCTTACCTTCTTGTAGAAGGCTGATGGAAGCCCCCATATCATACAGCTTTACTGAATAGGTTGTTGCATGTATTGGCAGGAAATCCAGTTGAAACCTTCTCTCACCTTCACTCAGAATAGAGGAGCTCAGGCACACAAGTGCTCTGTAGAAAGCTTTGTACTCTGAAAGAAGATCAAGAGAAAGGATGGGAAACTGCATTCTCCTTGGAGTCAAAGTACTTTCCAAGCCTGGTGCCTACAAGTCTAATAGCTGAAGTTGTGGATGTTAGATTGTGCATTTCATTTGTCATCTCTAAGTTTGGTACGTTTCTAAATCATTCTCTCTAAAAAACCATCAGACAATACTTCCAGGAGCTGTCCATTAGCAGTAGAGGACCTCATCCCACTGAAGCAGAACAACTATAGTCACAGTGATGCAATGCCATAAAAGTCACCACGGTAACTTTACACTATAAACCTGGAGAACTCTGGGGGCATTGATACTGCTTGTTCTGACAGCAGATCCATTCATTAATCCCACACAAACAGACATTGTGAAGTTAGAATGGGACAGTAGCAAAACCTCCTTCATGGTTTATCAAGTCAAAGCTCTGTTCTACTAGCATTAGATCAACTGAAAGAAACTGAACTTAGGCATGAGACAAGGCATAGCATGCACTAACTCATGGGAATAAATCTGAAAGTGGAGATCTTTTAGCTTTGCTGACAAAGGTTTAAGTAGTTCTATGAAGAGCAAAGACAAATTTAACCTAGAAAGGAGATATATTTTTTAAAGTATCCTTAGACACAGTTCTGAATTCTGGAGTATTTTTTGCAGGAAATGATCATCTGACTAACCACTGAAAGTGATATGAATAATAAAAATAAGCACTTAGAAAACAAGCTTAAAGCAATCAAAACCATTCATTTGAATACAGCAAATCATTTTGACAAGAAAATTGAATTTTCAGAGGGACCTTCTGTTTTGACTACTTCCAACTGAAATGTTTTGACTTTTCATTTCAAAAATACAGATGTTTGTCTTTGAATTAATCAATTTCCTGAAGAGAAGTTAACACAGTAACAAACATTTGATGTTGAAAAACCTTTCAGCTAGAACAGGAAACTTTTCTGTGTTTTCAGAAGTAAAAATAAAATTAAAAAAAAAATAATAATCAAGTTAGTATGAAAACAGTTCCCCTCACTCCCTAGTTTGCCACATTCTGTAGGATGATCACATACCCAAGAATGAGAAGTATGCAATGATAATTTTTCTTTAAAATATCATTCTAGCCAATTTTTCAACTGGTACTAGATGTAAAGAGGGATGATCCAGTAGTCCTTTGTGGCCTTTCAATTTCTGGGTCACACTGTCTTTACAGTCCTTGGGGAAGATCAGGTAGTCTTTGTGCTCCCTAATACAAAATGGTAATCAGAGAATCATAGAATGGTAAGGTTGGAAGGGACCTCAAGGATCATCTAGTTCCAGCCCCCTGCCATAGGCAGGGACACCTCCCACTAGTACAGGTTACTCAAGGTGCTTGCTACATTTCTAGTTCAGCAAGAAGACATTTTATGACAAAATCTCCTGATCCAGTATTGAAGTTATCTAGGGAAAATCTCATTTATTAGCTTGAAAGGCTGAGTATACCGACAGGTTAAGTGAGGTATTTTTCATGCTTCATGCTTAAAACAAGGAGATAACTCAGCTTGCCTTTAATCTTCTAAAGTACTTGATACTCCAAACTACTAATGAAGTAATTATAACCTGAGGTACTCAGCACTCCACAAAAATTATTAACAATTTTCAGGATCAAGTCCTGGTGTAACTGATACAATTAACACTCTGTTAACCAAAAATTTATTTAGCTGAGCAATTCCAGAAGAGATTTCTTTCCTTTTGTTGCCGAATAGTGGTAAAGGTGGCTCAAGGACTGAAGACTTCAGTTTGTCTCTGTAACAGAATGAAGCTGAGAAAGGTATCAACACTTGGATAGTGCTTGGACAGTTTAGGCGGTTTTGTTGGGGTTTGTTTGTTTGTTTGTTTGTTTTGGTGTTTATTTTTTTGAAAGCCTTGTCCAGAAAGAACTGATCCCTGTGCATCAACATATGTCTCTTCAGGTGGCAAATATTAACCCCTCTAGGTTCTGACTCAATTTAGCTGCTAAATCACAGGGGCAAGTCTACCTCACTTCTATTTTGTAACCTTCCAGTGATCACTATTTTGAAAGCAAATCACCCCCATGAAAGTAACAAGTAAAACTCTTAGCTGCGGGCTCTACCAGTCTATGAAATCTTTATTGTTTCTTCCACAATTTCTTTCAAACTGTTCTGCACATCTGCAGTACATAATCAAATTGACTTTTCATTATGCAGTTCCAGCACAGCACATCCCCTGCACTGTGCAGCAACATTCAGATCTAAGAACAAACAAAGAAAGAAAAAGAAATTAAAAAGGAAAAGGAAAAGCTACAGACAAAACTCTGTGTTCTCAGAGTTTACCATATAGTAAAGATTTTGTTTATTAGCTTTAAGCTCCATGTAAATCATGGAAGGGTTATATCCAAGAGCCTTAAAATTCTGAATTCTAATGAAGGCCAGACATACTTCATGGGAAAATGAAGACTTCAAAAGCTGCCATTTCAGAAGCAGATTTGTAAACATTTTTGATGGCTCCATTAAAAATTACATAAAGCAGCATGGGCAAGGAAATATTTACAAAAGCATCCAATATACAATATTTACATGAGCATTAATCCACATCAGGCAGATGTTCATAAATGCAACATATTCAGGCAACCTCTCTGTTATGTTTCAAGTATTATCTGAGTCTGCTCATACCATCATATCTAAAGGAAGATGATGGAAGCACACGGCCACATTATTACAGAGAAAGTTAAAATGATATCATTTGTATTTTCAATAGTTCTGAGGAAGCCCCTTATGCCTACAATAACTCAGCTAAGTTCTCTTAGCTCTGATTTTCTTCTTGGCTTCTCTTTCCATTTTTGGTTGTATGTTAATAGAGGAGAATTTACAGAACAGCACTGAAGTCATGTGTGTGGGATGAAATCAAATGTATGGAGGAAAAACAAGGAAAGAACTCCAGTGACTCCATCCCTTGATCCCTCAACACCACAGGATACTGAACTCCCTTCTGCTACTAAGAGAGTGAACACTTCCCACTAAGTCACTCCAGATAATTTCCTTACAGCTATTTTATCAGCTTACCAGAACCACCAATTCAGCTGAACTGCATCTGGCAATCAACCAGAAGGCTGGAAGGAGCCCTCTGCTCCCAAGATACTTTAAATAGCACCTCCAAGAGTGGAGAAATTCAGCAGCCAGAGATTGCCAGAATCTATATGAAATCCTCATGGAGCTCTTTCTGCCAGTTTTCTGGCAGCTTTGCCAGAGAGAGCTCCTGGATGGATCCAGAAACTCTTGCATGGAGTAGTTACTTTTCTTTCATCTTCATTAGAGATGTTTATACAGAACAAGCAGTGAAAAAACCAGAAATAATTAGGATTAATATGGGGCCTCTTTTGAGTAGTTGTTTCAGGCAGTAGCTGGTGCAGGAAATTCTCTAACATCATTTTTGGTGGGCCCTTGGGTTAAGATTTTTCCCCAAACCATTAGCAGGTGAAAACCTTTCTTCTGCATACACAGGACCAGGGTAGTGTTGCTGAGGAAGCCTGTAAAGTCCTGATTTCAGTGAATTCAGTGAATGCTTTACCATTGACTTCAAGGAATTTCCAAGTGAAGTGAGTGTGGGACAGATCACACATCCCTCTGTTTTTCTCAGTAGCACTCATTCATTTATGTAGTTTGACTTTAATCTGAATAAAAGTGATTTCAGGTGGCCTATTCACTAGAAGGAAAAAAAAAAAAAAAGTAGAAACTTCCAGATTCAGGCTTAAATCTTGTGAACATGACAATCCAAAATATAAAACACTTTTGAATGAACCTGCTGTAATAGGTACACTGTTTGTTGGGAATGAATTCCAATCCAAAATGAAATATTGCTCTTCCAGGGAGGAGGAAAGTAAAATAAAATAAATGAGAAGGAAAAGGGAAAAAAAATTACAAATCTTAACCTTCCTTGATGGTTTCAATCTACTCATACTTTTTCGTGCTTTGAAAAGGAGAGCACTTGGGATTGGTAATAGTTAGGAGAGCTTCTCCTGGTCAAGCATGCCAGAACACATTTTCCAACAGGCTTGGAATAGGTCTTTGCATAGGCTTGCCAGTTCAGGTAAACCACAGCTGAGTTTGTGATGACCCAGGCTGAACCCCTGCTCTGAAAACAGAAGAACCCCAAAGTTTCAGTTAAGCAGCAAACAGAGCACAGAAGTAGTTACCTCATCTTTAACTCGGAAAACATATCCTCTGTTCTAAACAAGTGTCTGTTCATCTGTCCTAGTGACAAACAAAATGCCACAGACTAAATGTGCCCTGTGCAAACAACAAAGCAACAACATTTACTGGGTACAGATGTGTACCTTTGTTACTGAATGCAGTCAGACTGCCTCTGGAGAGCTTTAGCTTTACTTTGAGGTTTACTTGCTTGTCTTAATTCAAAACTATTAATCCTCAGAAGTGATTTGTAATTCAACTATGCCATTATAGCTCAGAGCCTAGATTTTATTCTTCCATATGATCTTTCATTAGAGAAATAACTACATCAGGATTATTTGATAAGGCATGTACATCCATCACTTTGGCTCCTCAAAGCACCATCTTCAGAGCCAATCTGAACAGCCAAGTGCAAAAGGGGAAATGGTGCTGCACAGGAGGCTCCCGTCGGCAATCGCAGCAGGAGCATGTGGTGCCTCCAGACAGGTAAATAGAACTGATGGGCTTCTTTCCTATCAGCTGTCTGTCCTTTGGGGCTTGTAAGTGATACTAGACTAATCTGTGCAACCCCTGAGCATACAAGGTGAAAGAAAAAAAAAAAAAAAAAAAGATAACAGAGCTGTACTGTGCTATCTTCTCTTGTTACTCCATTTAAGTGATTGCAATCAGTTATGGCTGGGGCTAGAAGCTCCCAGAGCTCTCCTCCTTCATGCAGTTTGTTCTCTTGCCTGCATGTACAGCATGAGGGGTGTGTGTGTGTGGAACTGCAAGGGAGCTTACTGCCCTGTTTTTCCTTTATTCATTATCATCTTCCCTCCAAGTTGGGCACCACAGTTACCAGTCTTCCCTCCACTGCTGCTGCTGCACCAGCTGCAGTTTCCATGGCAGATTTCTGAACTAGATGCCAAGATAATGTTATGCCCAGAAACTCTCAGAGCTGCAAACAAACTGACAGATTTCCTCACAATTCCACCACTTCCCAAAAAAAAAACCTGAAGAGATTCTTTAGCTGACTAGCAGTTCTTCTGTTCTATCTGGAGACACATGTATGCATATATGCACAGCCTGCCAGCTAAAGAGCATACTTCATTTGGAGGAAAAGTTCTTACACACTTTCTAACCCAAAATTTTGTGAGATGCCAGTGCTCTTAATAAGAAATAGGCAAAGGAGAAATAGTCTTTTAGTCAACGTTCAAACTGACAGATGTTGCCAAATCCTCATAATCAACGGCATTAAAATCTGCTTCCCAAATGAGGCTACTTCAGATGTCAGAGGTCAGGCTCCCATCCAAGCACAAAGTGAGTTTTTGGTGGTGATGTTCTATTCTGGTGGGGCATGGGGGGGACAAGAATATTTTATTCCAATTGTGATCTTCACTCAACTTCCTCCTACCAGAAACTTATTTGGTTTGGTTTTGTGTTTTGGTTTTGATTTGGTTCTGTGGTTGGTTTTTTGTTTGTTTGTTTTGTCAGCTCCCCCACACAAAGGAATTTTGATGTTTGCTGTGGCACAACCACTTTGCATACTTGTGTGCTTGCTCAAGTTGGATGTGCACTGAATCCCCCTTTTGACACCACAGAAAACACAAAGAACAACCTTCTTTGTTTTTTCTCATGGCAGGCAAGGGAGAGTCTTGACAAACCAAATCTAAACAACAAAACCCAAAAACTATCATCAGTTTTACTGCTAAATCATCAAACAGCAACTTGTAAGAGTACAGGAGTGAATAATAGCAGGTTCGTTGTTGCCTGGCTCAAATTTGTATTTGGTTACTATTTTGCTCTTAATTATTTGATCTCTTTTAAATAACAGCCTAGTTTCACACATTGTTGTTTTGTGCTGGCAGGACAAAACACGAGGTGGTGAAATACTGCTTTATGCTATCAATCTAGAAAAAGCAGGTATATTTACATGGTCATAACCCATACACACACCTCAAAACTCTGTCCTGCAAATATTTTTACAGGTCTCTAAATTAAGTGCCTGAGTAGCTCCACTGGCATTAAGTTTACAGTTCAAAGCATTACTGACACTAACGTTGGGAGAATGTCCTTTGGACACAAGTATGCAAACCACAGTCTTCATCAAAATCCTAACTTCTGCATACATGATGCAGAAAATCCATTTTAAACTAAACATTTTTTTAAAAAAGAAAAAAAAAAAAAAAGAGAGAGAAAGTGTTTTCAAAACAGTAGCTTCTTTCCTCTTTTCCCCAGGTAAGTTTAGTATGAACAGAGGGTTGCCTTGGTTTTCTTCCACTGAGTGCAAACACCTCCACACACTTGAGATGATGTCATTTCCTCAGACCACTTAGATCTGAGAGTCCTGGCACAAAGATTTCAGCTTTGATGAAGTATTTAATGCCACATACAATACTTACTGCAGTCTTTAGACAAAGTAGCGAAGTTTATTTTTAGCTTTTTCTACCCTCCCCCTCAACCTGTGTCCCACATTAAGATCTGGAAGGACATGGAGGTGTTGGAGTGGGTCCAGAGGAGGTCACGAAGATGCTCAGAGGGCTGCAGTAGCTCTGCTATGAGGACAGACTGAGAGAGTTGGAAAAAGAAACAGCATATATGAAGTTTTTCCTTAACTATCTTACTAATATTTTTCTCAAGTGGAAGAGTCACTGTTAAAACTTTAAAAAAAAAAAAAGGGATGGAAGGAAAAAAAAAAGGGATGGAAGGAAAAAAAAGAAAGAAAGAACAAACCTACCCTCTAATCTTCTAAGAATGTTGGTGACTTTATTACTCTGAGAATGTTTCTTGTTGCATATTTCAGTAGCAAAACTCCCCCACTATATCAAAGGGATTGTAAGATCTTCCTAGAACAAGCCTTTCTGCTGTTCCTTTTAACAATGAAATGTCATTTTAGCAAGGGAATCACTAGTCTCCTGAAATTTCTTTTTTGAAATGATAAAAGCTCCCAAGACTTCTGGAACAATGAACTACAGCTTCATTTCAAAAAATGTTTTCATTTTAGCATAGTTCCTATCTTTCTCTCATCAAAGCCTTGAGCACAGGGTGAGGAACTTGTGCATGAACTGCAGAACAGAACAAACAAAGAAAAATCGGCTTTGTTTGGGTGAAATATCAGGTGCATACTCAGCTAATATCTAATGGTACTGTTGGCTTATACAGCACTTCTGCAGCTTGGTGAGAAAGAATGACACTCCTATGGTCTGCAGTAAGAGGGGAAAGAGAGTAAAGTATTTAACAAGTCCCAGTACTTAAAGAGATGCTGCTTAAGTATTCAGATACAAACCAATGCAACATCCTAATGAGAGAGTAAATAATGATCATTTTCTTATGTTGGTTAATCACATGTGTGAGAGTGTGAAAAAGAGAAGTAAAATAAAGTTTTAATTAAAGATATAAGGCAGATAATGACATTTAATGATAAAAAATTTTTGATAATTAAATAATGTTGCAATTATTATTAATTGCTTCCCTGACTCTTATTCTCTATCTGCTCATTTTATTGAACTCTCCAGAATCTGTCTTTCTCTTTTGTCTGTTCATCATGGTTTCTGAAACTTTTCTGATGTTGTCTGTTTCTTCAGTAAAACTTGGGAGTAAAATTTCTCTTTAATAAAAATCCAGCAAAGCAAAATTTAATTAAATCTCAGTGGTGCCGATGACATTAAAATGGAGATGGAATTTCAGATTCAAATCACAAGCTGAACAAAGCTCACACACAAGTTAGGGCTCATGCACCTAGGGTCCTTCAGTTTATTCCTGTAGTAAGGGAATGGTGTAATAAATCAAAGCATGGGTGATAGCAGGATAGAAATAGAAGTTTGTTAGTGTTTTCCCATTGGAGAAACTTTTTTTTTTTAAGGTTGTCTGAAGATTTTGATTCTGTATGCTGAAAATATAATTCCTGAATCTTATGAAGCTGCACTTTACCTTAGTGCAATCCTCTATTGCATGGCATCATGTTAACAAAGGTATAAATTGATAAAGGTGCAGTAGTTTTAGCTAACAAATGCATTGCCTCATTTAGCCACATGGGAGTTAAAGACATCTATGAAGAACAAAAGAGGAAGCCATGAGGAGACTATGAATTACTGCAGGAAAAATATTTTTTGATCCAAATTAAACCTGGAATCAAACAGCCATAAACACACAAACAGAAGAATCTGGAGAACTGGGTGGTGGTTTGGGCTAAACCTTGTTGAGTAGGTACAGAAAAGTAATTGCTTACGTCCCTGTCTTTCTGTGTTCATATCTGTCCTTTATAAAAGAGCAATCCCACATACTGCTGATCAGATTGTGTATCCTATAAATCTCATCATCATAGCTTACTCACAAAAACAAAGTGTTGCTTGTAGTTCTCACTGTTTCTTCTCCCCAAGACAAAAACCATCCAAGCAAAAGAGAAGCAGAGTTTTTAACCATGAGCTACCAATATCTTTTTCACTTCATGAAAATACCTCCCTGAAGTTACAAGGCAGAAAAACACCCCGAGGAAAAACCACACTTTCCTTTTATTTGGAACACTTATCTGCTACTAATTTTGTTAAGAAGAATTCATGTCATTTTGTAGCAGGGAGGAAATAAAAAAAACCACCAACCACATTTGGCACTGCTAAAGCATTGCCCACTTGTAGAGGAGCAATCTGTATTTCATCAGTTTTATTGAATTAGCTCTACATGGAAATCAGTTTGTTAGTCATTATCCTAGAAGATTGCTCTGTTCATGAAAGGTATTTAACCATCCATAACCTCCTGGCACTGCTTATTGCCAGAAATACTGTTTAAGTGATGCCAAGAGTCATACTGGCTGTGCAAAGCATGAGCAATATGTTATTATATTTGATTGTATTTCAGGATATGTCCTCACCATTCACAGTAATGGTTCTGGTTTCTGTGATTAAAACAAAGCAACTTGTTTCCATGGTCTTTGCTAGAGTACTCATCTGCCCTGAGTTAGTCCCTGCCAGCTAAAGGTCTTCTGGACAGAGAGCACTCATCAAATAAAGGAATCCTCTGAAGCAAAACCAGCAGGCCATCATATAAAGGTTTACTTTAGCAGTGGCAAGGAAGCATGAGCAAAGCTGTTCATTTGATGACTGCTTCATTAGAGACGGTTCAAGAGGTGCTCCACAAGGTGACAGTTTCCTGATTCTTCTAGGAGGGCAGCATGGACACCAGATGGTTAAAGCCTGGGATGGCTGCTCACAGGGAGGAGCCAACATCTTTGTCTACAGTCATTTAATGGAGCCTTTGGGAGAGAAGATACCAGGCCTAAAGTGAAAACCCAAAGCCTATTGGGAATCAGGAGGAGTGAGGATTCTTATGCCAGACTATGTCAAGCTAGACTGGGTCTCCAGCATGGCCATTTGGTTTTACATGATCTAGTTTGTCAAGCCCATGTTCTTACCTGCATTACCATGTTCTCAGCCAACCAGTGAAGCAAGTCACTAGATTAAAAATATGCAAATTATTCCAATTACCCACTTTTAGAAGAAATACATTGAGGAAATACTCAGAGGTTCCATGGTTTAAGAAGAATAATATTGCCACCTGAGACTACTTTTTAACATTTAGAAGTGTTTTTTCCCCAAGTTCTTCCCCTTTATCTTCAAAGCACTCAGAATTATTAACCCAGTCTTTGTGTTACATTCACATTTAACTTCATTTTTCAGTACACACATACAAATATTTTCCTTAGGGCAAGATATTTCCTGCTTGTAGCATGAACACTTCAGATTTCAGCAGCATGATACTATTGGAAATCATCCACACTTGAGCTACTAAACCTGATACTGGATTTCTTACGAGCTCTTGTACTTTACCATGCTTTTATAAACTCGTTCTCACAAAGCTAGGTCAGCCTGACAGTGTAGCACCTACCTTCCCTAACCAAAATCTGCTTCAAGTACTTGGTTTTATTTTAGCAAGTTATTCACTTTGGTCTTGGCTCACCAACTGTCTGCATAACATCCACACACGTGCTGCATCTTACCAATGCCACTGGGATTTATAAACGTGCATCCAGAGTGTGCTGCAACAGTGCCTGTTGTGGTTACTGAGCATAAGAAGCACCAACACAATGATTTAGTTCATTTGTAATAGCTAAAGGATAGCCTAAACTTTTACTTTGACCATGACTACTCTGAGCAACTCTTACAACTTGCTAGCTATATCACATAGGCACCATTCTCTTCACAGAACTCACTGAGCTATTTAAATTTGTTTAGTTTACTGCTAAAAAGGAGATCATTAGAGCTCTTTAGAAGTGAAGTCACTTCCATTTCCAGTCAAGCAGGACCATATTGTGTCACCATATTGTGACCTTTCAGTATCTTAAGGGGGCTACAAGAAAGCTGGGGAGGGAATTTTGAAGGGGTCAGGTAGTGAAAGGACTGGGGAGTATGGAACAAAGCTAGAAATGGGGAGATTCAGACTGGATGTTAGGAAGACGTTCTTCTTTCCATGTAGAGAGACCCTGGAATGGGTTGCCCAGGGAGATGGTGGAAGCCTCATCCCTGAAGGTGTTTAAGGCCAGGCTGGATAAGGCCCTGGACAGCCTGATCTAATGTGAGGCAGAGGGTTTGCACAGTCCTGTGCTGCCACAAGAACTACAGGCAGAGTTTCCCATCTATCAGTTACTGCAGTCCTGCTTTCAGTGTGCTGCCCTCTCACCTTTGATTTAGGCAACATGAACAGCAATTAAAGAGATTTAAAAAGTAAAAAAAAAACAAACCACAAAAAACTACAATAGCAAGATACTGATTTTATTTTCATTTCTGAATGCTAATCACACAGCTCTTTGAGGAACAGAGAGAAATTAATCTATTTCTGTTAATTAAAAAAAATAAATCTTTAACACCTTTTAAAAAAATTTATATTTTCCCAAAGTTAAAACCATGACTGTAGATGAGATGCAACTTAAAACTTCAGGAGTGCAAATAAAAAGGAAGCAGGTCCTTTGCATCCTATTTCTAACTATGCCAGGTGTTCTCACTACAGCAAATTGTTAAGAAGAGCTACACACAACATATGCTTTCCTTTGTTTGCTGCATAATCTGATGATATTGACATTGGGCATGACCATATTCTTGGTGAAAGTGAGGCAGCATGGAATATTCATGAGCAGAAGTATTCCTGGTTATTAAATAAATCTGAATAATGTGGATTATGTGGTCTCTCCTTTTGTGGGTGGGAGAGAAAGTTCAGCTTGGGCTGAGAGCTGGTTGTGCAAATGGTATGAATATACAAACAGGGTAAGGCCTTGCTTACAGAAGCTATTAAAATAACTTCAAACATCTAACAGTAGAAGAATACCCAAAATAACGGGTAGAGTGAAATGGATGAAAACTCTAAATAAAGTTGAATGACAGTAACACTCATCAAGTGTGGGATGGTTTGGGAGTTCCCTGCCACCCCACACTTTGTAAAATCACCCAGACTAGAACTCAGCCAGCTGGAAGTTAAGGACTGAAGCTCTATTTACAGCTCAGCACAATGTACAAGCAGATATATACACTATAGACAGGAATAGTTACAGAGATATACAAGTTAAAGGTAATACAGAAACACAACTCCCCTCCCAGAAATCAGAGTTCCCAGGAGGGGCTCCCAACCACCCTTCCAACCTTCTCCCCACCCCTCTACCTTACCCCAAGGTTTGCCTCACATGCAAGGTGAATTTGAAGGATCAGCCAGGGGGTTTAGAAAGTAGAGTGGTTAGTGACGTTACTCAGCAGAGAGGAGAAAGCAAGAAGCTAGACAGCCCCATAGTGTATGGAAGCCCCAGTGTCTTATCTATATTTATGTTCTTAGTCTTAAACATCTCAGCAAGCCTATGAGTGAAGTAGACATCACCGTTGCTTTCTTTTCACAGCCTACAATATAATTTTCTCCATTAAAATATTCCAATTAACCTCAAACCAGCATGTGTTAATCATAACCAGAGATGTAAAGAGAGCTATATTATTTGGAAGTCTAAGTATAGCTTTAAATTGCCTAATCAAGCCTTGGAATCTAGTTCAGAAGTAACTATTTCTCTATATATTATGATTTCAAGGTAGCAACCTGCATTATCAGGCATGTAATGAATTACGCAAGGTCGAAGATGACATCAGCAGGGTTTGGAAGAATGGAGGTGTCCTGACTTCCAGATTTTGGTCCATTTGTAAGACTGCACTGAGGATTTTATTGTTGCTTTGTGTCATACAGTGGCAGTGCAGCTTTTTGGTGCTCTTGTGGAATGACACTTGCTTCTAGATCATTGCATTTTAGAGACTTTTTTTTTTTTTTTAATTGGTAATTATTTCCCTTCTCTGCAGTTTTGGGCTAAGTGCCTGCCTGCACTGCACCAGCTGCCAGGACTGCAGATCAGGCAGAGGTACCTGAGAACTTCAAAATGACCACCAGCATGAGCTCTCCTACTGGGGTGACCACAGCAGCAACCACTTTGTGGGGAGTGCTCCAGTGCCACCCAGGAGACTCTGTATTGCAACATTTACCAAGCTAATTAAAACTAAATACTGCATCTGGAAATCACAGCACCTGCAACATGGCTGTTGGGCTGTCTGGCAGCTGCTATGGTACCTCTTGTGCAACACAGTGACATCCAGCAAACATTATCCCTATGGTCCAAGGTCTCCACTGATGTGACCAGAAGTGTTGGTTTGAGGTTAACTGGAATATTTTAATGACAAAAAATAGATTATAGACTATGAAAAGAACACAATGGTGATGTCTACTTCATTCATAGGTTTGCTGAGATGCATGAAAACACAGACACAGACACAGATAAGACAGAGAGCCTCTCTTTCTCTAGGAGTTGGTGTGTATCTTCTGGCCTTCTGCTGTGTAACCCAATTAATCACTCTTCTTCTAACCCAAGTAATCATTCTTCTTCTGACCTCCCCTTGCCCATCCCCCAAACTCACCTTGCACATAAGGCAGACCCTGGGATAAAGTAGAGGGGTGGGGAGAAGGTGGAAGGGTGGTTGGGAGCCCCTCCAGGGGATTCTGATTTCTGGGAGGGTGATTGTGTTTCTGTATTACCTTTAACTTGTATATTTCTGTCACTATTCCTATCTATTGTGTATATCTCTGCTTTATGTTGTGCCAAGCTGTAAACAGAGCTTCAGTCCTTAACTTTCAGCTGGCTGAGTCTAGTCTGGGCAATTTTCAAAGACTGGGGGGGGGTGGGCAGGTAACTCCCAAACCATCACACCAGATAACCACAAAACTGAGTCTGACAGGGAATTAAAGCACTAGATCATTCCTGAAACTCTGTATGGAGTCAGGCAAAAGCAAACAAAAAAAGTACCTAAATCAAATATGCTTTACACAAAATACTTCTTGAGCTATTTTTTTAACCCCCTGCTTACACCTCTACGTAGAATTGTGCTAAAGTTGGGAATCATACCAGGTAATCCTATCTGCACACAAGTATTTGAAGGGCAGTTCACATTAACCCTCAGAACTCCCACCCTGCTATTTACAGAAGCTTAAATTAAACAGTGAAGGACTCTCTGGTAGAAGGACTCTCTTCTGGGCTAAATAACAATCTGTTTCAGAGTGTATTTTCCAGTTATTAAAACACAGGCACATAATTACAACTTACAATTTAAACTCGGTGCACAGGGCAAAATAAATGGATTTTAAATCAACAAAAATCAGTGTATCTGGAAGTTCTCTTCCATCAGTGAAAATGCCACTCTTTCTAATTTGGCACAAAAGCAACTCTCTCTTTATATCCCATCTGTGCTGAGAGGACCATATTCACATGTATGAATAACTGTAAGTACAGTAATCACTTAACTTTATACAATATAGTGTCTCCCAAAAGCACTTGGCTTAATGGTAATAATTACCAAGGCTCAGTTCAATTAAATTAGTTAATTTTGAGTATGGAATTTTGCCCATTCTTAGACATCCTTTTACTCCCATTTGTAGAAATATTTCATCCATCTGGGTAATAACTGCAGATTTCTATGGTGTCTATTTGCAGCACCTTGATCAGACCTCAAGAAGACTTCAGAATGTGTGAGGTAAAAAAATACAAAAGCTGGGAGATATTCATAGAGGAGCTGAGGACATTCTGAAACAGAAGTCTGAATACTTGAAACAGCTGATTGCATATAGTAATTTTTTAATCTTATCAGCAGAACAGATAAAATACCCAAAACCATCCATATAGTCTGTAATTTTCTTTGCTTCTCAGCACTAAATTAATCTCCTTCAGAGATTCTTTTGCTCTTAAAAGCAGTGTGAGAACAATTGTGACTCTCTCAGACACAAGATCTTTCCTCACGTGAATATAGATTGGACTTTCACCTAACTAGAAGGTCAAATCAAATCTTCTTGGGCTCTAAACATCAAAAATAATAAAATCCTAATAAATGTGGACCACAGTAACAAGTAACAAAAGAAAAATAACAATTTTTTAAATCTCCTACTATTCCTTTTTCTGAAGGGGTTTCACACTTCCCTTTCCAAAGAGGTCTAGCTTAATTACTTCTCAAAATCCTTCTGTTATATTAGGGCACCTCTAATGAGCAGCATCTACAAACTAATTCTTCATTTCCCTGCTCTGTGGTAAGTCATTTTCACTTGTGGAAAAATCAGTTCAACATGGCACTGACACAGAAGGAAAAAAAAATGGACACATACTGCTCTGAGTTGACAGCATTTTCTAATCAGACTTGCAGTGTGCATGAAGTAAAGATCCTGAAACAGTTTTAATGGACTAACTCTTTTCTACTCTGAGAGGATTTACATGCCTTAAAATTTACCAAATTCTGATGCCTGGAGCATAAGTAAGCTAAGGTTTGCTTATGTATCATGCAAGGATTGGTAATCTCCACTCTTTTTTCCAATTAAATCCAAATGGGGCTCTACAGCCTGGAGAAGAGAAGGCTCGGAGGAGACCTTAGAGTAGCCTTCCAGGATCTGAAGGGGACCTACAGGAAGGCTGGGGAGGGACTATTGACAAGGTCTAGCAATGACAGGACAAGGGGTAATGGGTTTGAACTGGCAGGGGGGAGATTTAGACTGGATGTCAGGAGGAAGTTCTTTGCAGTGAGGGTGGTGAGGCACTGGCACAGGCTGCCCAGGGAGGTTGTGGCTGTCTCCCTCCCTGAAGGTGTTCAAGGTCAGGTTGGATGAGTCCTTGAGTGACCTGTACTAGTGGGAGGTGTCCCTGCCTATGGTAGGGGGTTGGAACTGGATGATCTTTGAGGTCCCTTCCAAACTTATCATTCTATGATTCTATAGAGGACTTAATTTTACATCTAGCTCAGAAGAGAACAAGTCTTTCATCTATAATGACAATGTTCTTCACAGGTCCATTTGTATTTATATATGCATAAAGATTACTTGAGACTTTAAAAAGTCCTAGTTGAAGCAAAAAGAAAAAAAAATCCTCCTAATTCAGTCAATGTATTTGTCCTGTTCTCTTTTAAATATAAACCTTCTACCTGGCAGGTGCAGCAGGTATACAATGTGCTCAGCAATAACTACCTCACCAAACATCATACTGGGTTAGCACCTGGGAGAGATTGTGCTGAATGGCCACATTAGCTTGCAGTTCAAAAGGAAACACCTCCTTTCCATGTTTTCATAGAATCACAGAATGAAAGGGACCTCAAAGATCACCTAGTTCCAACCCCCTGCCATAGGCAGGGACACCTCCCACTAGTACAGGTCACTCAAGGCCTCCTCCAACCTGGCCTTGAACACCTCCAGGGAGGGAGCAACCACAAACTCCCTGGACAACCTGTGCCAGTGTCTCACCACCCTCACTGCAAAGAACTTCCTAACACCCAGTTTCAATCTCCCCTCTACCAATTCAAACCCATTGCCCATTGTCCTGGCATTGCAAGACTTTGGCAATAGTCCCTCCCCAGCCTTCCTGTAGGCCCCCTTCAGATACTGGAAGGCTACTATAAGGTCTTCTCAAAGCCTCTTCTCCAGGCTGAAGAGTCCTAAGTCTCATAGCCTGTCCTTATAGCAGAGCTGCTGCAGCCCTCTGAGCACCTTTGTGGCCCTCCTTTTCAAGAGACTGGTGCAAATCTCAGGCAGAAATGCATCTTCAAATGTCAATGTCTCTCCCTGAATTTCTCTACCGTGTTATTTGCCTTTCAGTCCTGCAGGTTCAACCCTCCTCCTCCCTGTATTCCTCTTCCTTCCTGAAAGTACACTTTTTCATGCATTTTGTGACATACCAGTCTGTCATCTTACTCCCAGTTCAAAAGGTTTTGCTTGATTGTCTTT
>VWZE01014361.1:2420329-2451151 GCA_013396675.1 Eubucco bourcierii | reverse complement strand
TTTCTTCTTTCCCTTTATTCCTGCCTCCAGACAACAACAGCAGCATCCCACTTTAGTTTTCTGAAGAACATGCACATGCATCCCTATCGGTGATACTTCAGTTAGGGACATTTCTTGCTCCTTAATTATTTCTGAAAAGGTCCTTTCACTTTTTACAATGAACTTGATAAAAACACTTCCTTGTTCCTGGCAATAACAAAACTCAGAATTGGTTTCAGTTTTCTCTTGGGTGGAGTTTTTATTCGCTGTTTTTAATGTGGAACTTTGGATGATGCAAAGAACACAAATAGAATTTGGACAAAGGCAGCACAGGGAACATGAAATCCTTACATTTGTCTTGCTTGTGTAGCACTTTCTCTTTCACTGCTAAAACCAAGAGACAGACAGAAAAGAACTTTAAACCAGTCCTGCTAGCATCAGCAACACCAAAGGTGGCTGTTCAGCACCCAGCAGGCACAGCACCCAGGCTCAGGACCTGTTGTCTTACATGTACTTCTATCTCTGCTCGGTGGTTGCAGTGGTCAGAACTTCAAGAATTCTCATGACAATCTTTTCAAGGTGGAGGATTCTCCATTGATGCCAAGAGGAAGGATCTGTCCCAGATCTAGCTGCAGTATTTGTATCTCTAAGCAGCAGGTGAGCTCTTTTGAAAACCTCTTAGCAGCTCAGAACAGCTCTTATTCACAATGCTCAAACTGCCAACAGGTCCCTGCCACTACTCATCCTGAGGAACTGTGCTACCAGCAAGAAAATTAGTTTCTTAATATTTAAATACAGTAGGAGCATGGATTGTTTCTTTGGATAGCAAGCACATGCTGAAGTCCAGTCTGCTGAGTCTTCATGCTCCTTGGCATTCAGACTAGTTCCCTCAAAGCTGACTGGAATACTCCCACCGTGTGCTGCAATGGTTTGTTCTAACCAAGCAAAAAAAAGAGGAAAATGCAGAGTTAACACTAAAGCCTCTTTAAATCTCTCTGCCACTCCTCCTCTGTTCAAGAACCAAATGCTTTCATTAAGCACACAGGTGCAAAGTGAGCAAGAGATGTTTCAGTGACAGGAGCATGAAGCAAAACAACAGCAATGGCTCTCATTCAGTTGCTGGCTGGGATACAGAGAAGCTGATGGTGCCAATGGCTGGGTTTTTTTCCTCTGAGCTCCAGCTCTGGGTAATTCCAATTGAAATGGTGAGGAACTACAGTATCAGATTGCTGTATGGCACATCACACCTCTAACGATTCATCTGCAAAATATGTTACTCGCTTCATTTAAGGTTAATTTGAAGAGGAGAGGGATTCATTAGGGAAGAGCCTGTAGAACTGTGACATTAATTAGTTTTGCCTCTGACTCGTATGCTTGGCAAAGTCAGAAACCAGTCTGTCCAAATGGGAGCTCTTGGGTTCTTTATAGATTTGCAGACATATTTAGACACTACTGGAAGAAAGGTGCTGGTAGGGAAGGAGCAGAGGGATGGTATCCCAGGAATGGACTTTTCTCTACAAATCCCATATACCCTTGAAGTGGAGAAACAAAAAAGTGACATTTCCTGCTGGCTATTTCTGCCCATCTCTTTTGGTCCCAGAGACCATATGTTCCTTCTGCTTGTTGGGAAGGGATTCCCAATTCTGTGCCTCTTGGGAGGGCTGCCATCCCAAACTACCAAAGGCTGTTCCCACAGGCAAACAGATAATTTTCTCAAAACCCTAAACAATGCAGTTTTTCTATTTCATACTTTTAAAAAAAATTCTTCTTTATCATACCAAGGCATGGTAAATACTATTTTACCTCACTGAATATTAAAAAAATATTTTAAGTCACCAAGCAGACAAAACCAACAAGGAGGTAAATCAGAAAAGCATGCGATGCCACTAATTTCTTTCAAAGATGTATGTGCCTTTCTTGGAACAAGGAAATTCTGTACCATAAATTAGCTGAGCATTGGCAGCTGAATCCTTGTTTAGTGGCAAGCAAACATGACAACTGCAGTTAATGGCTTGGCAGAAATGACTGAGCTAAGCAGAATTTTCTGAGAAACTCAATCAAATCAAACATTTGCTGCCCCACGTTAAAAGACAGGTGAAGCTGAAAAATAAAACCAAAGAAACTTTAGCAGCCCTGTCTCACTTCAGTGTTTTCTTGAGGCTCTGACATGGTGCACGGAACAGATGGCAATCCATAGCAGAGCACAGGTCTCACTGTAGTCAAGTTATAGCACAAATTTAGTCACCCAAAGAGGAGGAAAGGAACCATACCCAAACTGATCCTTCTTTAGGTAAAGTGGCTGCAGAGCAGTGATTCTGAGAAGGAATGAAATGTGCTGATAGGAATCTCTCTTTTGCTTTTATGTCCTTTCTTTTCCTGCTTCCTATCTTTCTCTAGCTAATTCTTTCTCTCAGCCAGTCTGGCAAAACTGATCAATTTTTGATAGGTGGTCAATTTCCCATCAAACTGGTTTTCTTCTCCCAATAGGTAATTGCTTTTTCACAGAACGACTTCCTTCCCCCACCTCCTACCCTCTTCCAGCCAGGAAAATATTGAATTTACTCTGAAAATACTCTGATTTTTCACATCATAAACTTTATGTACATGAAAAAAACAAAACATCTGGTCCAGACCTTCAAGAGTTTCAAAGATGAGAATTAACATCCTTTATATTTAGGATGTTAATTCCTTCAGTAAAGAGATACAGCTCATCTTCTACACCTGCTTTCCTATATATATATACACACACACATTTTTCAGAGGAAAAACTGTAATGTGCACCTGGGTACTGCCATAGAAGTTGTTCTAAGAGAGGAAGACCACCATGACCTGCTGCTTAATTGCTGTTATCATTTATACAGAAACAGCTCTAACAACCCAACTGTTGCTAAAAAGGCATTATAGAAGCAATAGTGCTCATATCTCAGGATCATTGCCATGAAGGGGGTTGTGTTAGAGAAACTATTCATGATGTCTCAATGAGACAGGAAAAAAAAAATAAATGAAAAAGTTTAGTTAAAAAGCTATGGAATAACCTGACCTGGTATAATTCTCCTTCACCTCAGAAAGTCTAAAGCTGTCACAGTTAGTGGGTTGCTATCACAGATTTTGGTTAAAACCAACACACACCAAGCAGAAGGCCTAACCAGAAAAAACTTCAAACTAATGAACAAAACGAGTGCCTCAACTTTTAGCAAGTTGCATTCACTTGAAAAAGCAAAAGCAAAGGAGAGTTTAAGAATGGCTGCTGGCCAATGAGACATCAGTTAGCACAGGGTATGCCCCGTCTGCAGCTCACCACACCTCAGGTCAACACCGTATGCATGAAGAAGGACCTCCAGAAATCACCAGGATGACCACTTGGTGTCCATGAGCACATTTCACTGCTCTTCACTATCTGACAGTGCTTGCTTGGAATGAGCCAATCTAAAGTATCTCTTGCTTGATAAAATTTGTGAAAGAAATGGTCTTACATTGACTCCTCCTAACCTAAAAGACCTTTTTTTTTTTTTTTCCCTCCCCCTTTTCCCCAGGACAAAGTCTATAGGTACTAGTAGTCCACAAGGAATGGTGGGAGAAGAGATAAAACATGGTGCTTGTGAGGAGCGTGGGTAAAATATCACAGGTGTCACTTGCTAAATCTCAGGTCTCTTCACAACAAATTTGTTTCTCTATATAGAAGCAGAGACATGACAGCCATTTGGCTTATGCCTGTGGCTGCTGGGTAGCTCAGCAGGCACAGCTCTGAACAAACCTCAGTAACCTTATCCTTAGCATTTATTTGGGTGTCAGCCTGACAAGATATTAATAGTCCAAGTCTGAAGGTAAAAGCTTCAGGAATTTAGCAAGTCACCTCCTGATTTTCGCTTGTGGGTAGCAATACACACCATGGTTCTAACCACTACAAACTTCACTGGTGCTGCTCACTTGAATGTGGTTCTGAACTAGATTTTGCATGACTGAAACCAGTTGTTACACATTTCTTGTTATTCTTCAGAAAGCATGCACGATTCACCTGGAAAGTTGACTGATAGGCAGCAAAAATAATTCTGACTTTCAGGTCCTGAAGCTAACATTTGAACAAGCGAAATTTGATTTGAACAAGTATTCACCATTCATAACTTCCCAGTATCCAAGTGCTTTATGCTGCCATAATAACTACATGAAAAATGTGAAATTCTGAAAGAGGATCGCTTGGGTTTGCATACAGAGTTTTGGTTATCCCAAACTTGAAGCTTAGACTGGCATATTAACACTTCATATCTCAGGAGGCTGTTTTTGCCTTCTCTACAGTGCAAAAAGCCAAGTTGCTGGGAAAAAAAAAAATCCATGAGAGACTGATAAAATATGACTTTTAGATCAACATTAAGGTTTTGAACTGCGTTGTCTGATTTTCAGGATTTTTAAGCTCTCACCTGGTGTAAATTTACATGGAGATTTCTAAGTGGGTTTGAAAATTTGCTCGGTTATTTCAGCTTGCAAAATCTACAGTTTTCCCTGAACTTCAGAAGGGAAGAATAAATGAGAGTCTTCCAAGGGAAAAAAAAAACCCAACACCTGTATTCAGGAGTGAAGAAGAGCAGTCAGCTCTAGACTTAAGGAAGATGACATGTGCTACCTACTAAGGGAATCACAAGCACTTTTCATCATCATTTAACTCCTCTTTTCCTCTCTCTCTAAGTTTCTTCCCAGAAACAATCTCCTATACCTGTGATATGGTTTAGCAACCCAAAACCTACCAGTTTGGAAGCAATATTGTTGTCAATTGAGTGACTCTGACAATAACAGATACAATAACTCCTTCTCCCTTATACTCTCTGCTTCAGGCAACTAAAAATGTTCTTATTTTCAGTCTGGGCTTCTGCACTGCTATGAAATAAGAGAAGTTTATACTCCATAGCTATGAAAGTAAATGACATCTAGAAAAAAAAGTGGGGAAAAAAAAAGTGAAACAGTATTGTCCATAGGTCTTGGAAAACAGTTTGTGGATGGGAACTACCTCTAGTGATGCAGAGAAGTCATCACATGGGATGATCTCTGACAATACCTTGAGATATATACCTGCCTATGTCACATCTCCAGCTGTAAACGGGAAGGTTTAGAACTTACACTGACAATTTTCATATTCCTTTTTTTCCCCCCACCATCAGCTGAAGCAGCTGACAGGCCTGTTATCCATGTATTTGCCCACATTTTTGCTTTGAATGATTTTCTGTGCTAGTTAGCTCCACAGTTTAATTACTCTCTGTGTGATAGAGTATTTCTCTAAGGCACTCTGAGATGTGTTTTAGACAACTATTGCTGGCAGGTGACTTTATACACTCCTAGATAATCAATCACTCACAAGATAGTGTTTAAGTATGCAAAACTGTACACAGAAAATCAAAGGCTGCCCTATAAATATCTGACCTGTGCTATTTGATGTTATTCATCTGTCTTATAAAGCATGGTTTTGGCTAACTCTCAATTTCACCATTTTCTCTGTGTATTTATGGCACTCCTTGTGTCATCATTTCATGCTCTCCCTCAACGCTCCACTGCCATGAAACACCTGCTATTTAAATGACCAGCTAGTCCATTGCTTATTGCAGAGTGCTTCTTTTCTAGACAAGGGGTTAATTGAGGAGATCTGTACAGAATGTTTTCTTTGGTCTGTTCTGTGTTACAGTAATTAACCTTGGGTCCAGGACAGCAGACATGAGCAATTTGCTTTCATAGGATCCTTCAACTGAAAGTCTTACACCTGAGTGTCTCTGACAAGCTTTGAGTAAGGTTCCTTAAATCCTAGGTGTGAGAATACTTGCCTCTAATGGATCACACTTGTACATACACTTTGTTTTTTTAAAAGATAAATGCCATTTAAACATCTAAAAACCCTTCTAGAATGCCTAGAGAAGGATCAAAGTATGTGGTAGCATTTTATCAAAAGAGCTCTGTGAGATTCCCATCTGCATTCTAATCTGGTTATAAGGGTTCAGAGTGATGTAATGGGATGTGAAAAGTCCCGGGATCAGACAGCTGGATGGCTCTACAGATGCAGACACGTGCACTTTTCTTCCTAAAGGGCTATGGCAAACATTGGTACTGGGAAGAGACAGGAGTGAGAAGAGAGTACACTGAGTGTTGCAGATGAAAATGGGGATTGGAACAGATTGGGCTAGGGACAAACAGGAGTCACCTCTCTGGGACTCCATGGTGGTGCTGTAATTGAAGCAGATCTTGTGCACAAAAGCTGTTTGAATTGTGTGGGTGGGCAGAGCAGCACAGGAAGGGAAAGCAACAAAAAGGAATACAAAAGAGGAGCCCTGCCCTCTGCTATTGTTGAGAAACTAGCAAAACTCAGCCAAGAAACTGCACTGGAGGCCTTTGATCTGAACACAAATTTAATGAAAAGTTGTAGTAGAGAAAGGGCCTTCATGAAAACTCCTGCTTACTTTCTAAAATCAACACTTGAAACCCCAAGAAGTGCCTAAAGATCTACAAAAGCTGCTTCTCAGAGATTCTGTGAAAGTGTACACACTATCAGCTGACCACAGATCTCATCAGCAGGAAAGAGAAAAGAAAAGAACCCACTCTAAGATACTAAATAAAGCACAAGGCTGATTCTTATCTTATTCAACAAATCTTCTAAAAGACAATTTTTTATCATCAGCCCACTCTTCTGAAAAAAAAAACAACACTACTCAATGGCTGTCATCACCTTGTGATGCTGAAATCCCAGGGTAGAATTTTAAGGGGAATTTGTACCTAGGATCAGAGAAAGATTAATTAATTAATTAATTAATTTTCATTTGGGAAATTGGTGCATTCATCTTAGATTGCTTGTCAGATGAAGCTAATTCCAAACTATGTGCGTTTATTAACCAGTCTGTGCTACAGCCCCAGGCTACTTCTACTTTGTTTTGATGAAACCAAAATAAGACAGAAGGAAACAGGTATTAAGGGCAGCTTATGCTATGAACAAATGGAATAGATTTTGAAGGAACATACTGCATTTGACTTTAGAACTGGAGGTTTTAAAATGAATCTCCACATTATTGTCCCCATATTAATTTGAATTATGTGCTTGAAATGTCCAATGAGAAAGAGTAGCTCTGAGAATCCTTTAATGGCCTTGATTCTAAGGAACGCATGAGATTCAACGAGGCCAAGTGTAAGGTCCTGCACCTGGGTAGGCACAATCCCAAGCACAAATACAGGCTGGGTGGTGAATGGCTGAGAGCAGCCCTTAAGAAAAGGACCTGGGGGTCTGGGGTGATGAAAAGCTCAACATGAGCCTGCAGTGCGAGTGCAGCCCAGACAGCAACTGAGTCCTTGGCTGCAGCAAGAGCAGCGTGGCCAGCAGGGCAAGGAAGGAGATCTGCCTCTTCACTCTGCTCTTGTCAGACCCCATCTGGAGTCCTGTGTTCAGTTATGGAGCCCCCAGCACAGGAGGGACATGGAAGTGTTGAAGCAGGTCCAGAGCAGGTCATGAAGATGCTCAGAGGGCTGCAGCAGCTTTACTGTAAGGACAGGCTATGAGATTTAGGACTCTTCAGCCTGGAGAAGAGAAGACTTCAAGGAGACCTTACAGTAGCCTTCCAGTATCTGAAGGGGGCCTACAGGAAGGCTGGGGAGGGGTTATTGACAAGGTCTTGCAATGACAGGACAAGGGGCAATGGGTTTGAACTGGCAGAGGGGAAATTTAGACTGGATGTCAGTAGGAAGTTCTTTGCAGTGAGGGTGGTGAGACACTGGCACAGGTTGCCCAGGGAGGTTGTGGCTGTTCCCTCCCTGGAGGTGTTCAAGGTCAGGTTGGAGGAGGCCTTGAGTGACCTGTACTAGTGGGAGGTGTCCCTGCCTATGGCAGGGGGTTGGAACTAGAAGACCCTTGAGGTCCCTTCCAACTTTACCATTCTATGATTCCATTTACTTAAAGAAATAAAAATTGAAATATATAATCCCTGAAATTGTGAACTGAATTAGAATGATCTGTGTACTGGATGCTTATGAATCTGAGACAAAAACTTCAGCACAACAGCATGAGGAACCACTATCAGCTCATTTTTTGTTCCATCCTCCTCTGTCAATGGTTGACTTTACCAACCATATCTGGATAATGAGTCCTTAATACATTTCCTCCATTTCACATCTCCTTAGAGGCCAGCACTTGTCTTTCTAAGAACTTGAGTAATATTTTAGTTATAATCTTTCTTATTTCAAGAGAAAATTTAAACAATACATAGATTTGCACATGATCATAAATGAAGCCAGTGGTAGAGAGCCAGAAGAATTGAGAAACCTGATTCCCAAATCGTAGAATCAACCAGGTTGGAAGAGACCTCCAAGACCATCCTGTCCAACCTATCATCCAGCCCTATCCATCATTCTATATCATTACATGACCCTCATTTCTGCTGCCTTTGCCATGCTGAACTGAATTGAAAGAGTTTCAAGGAAGTATCCAAAGCACCTGGAGTCATCTAAAACTTTTTATTAGAAATCAAAGGAAGGTGCTTTAACTCCTCTTTGAAGCTTTACAGTATATTTCCCCCTGGGCTGTTAGTTGTAGTACAGAGAAAGTGACTTGCAATGAATAATTTATGCAACAAATTTAACTTGGTTTCTTACTTCTGCAATATCTCTAATCAGATTGTGATTTTCTCCCACCTATTTGTTACTTAAAACTGTTTCACAAATTAATTTAGCAATTGCTGCCAGTTTACTGTAGTTTCAATTATCTGATTACTGTAGGAGAGTCTGAATTGTTTTGACAACAGGGAGCTGTGTAAAATTGATGGAATTTGCAATGTTAAGGCATAGTCACTCACAGCCACCCCAGCAGAACATAAAGTGTGGCACACTACTCCCAATATACAGATGGCACCAGGGCTTTTGGCTCTACTTTTATAAAGATTAATTCTAATGGAAAGAAAAATATGATTCAATTCTAGAACAATTATTTTCTGACAAAGATTTTACTCTAATCACCAAGACATTTCATATATATACACAATTAACATTGGGATTCTTAAATTTGAGGACTCTAGACTAATTTTCTTCTTTTCCCCAGGGACTTGGTAGTTTGTTTTTAAACTCAGTAATAGAGTGGAGCTATTTTCACTATAGCTTGAAACAAGAGAGATGAGAAACACTTTGAGTAGCTTAAACAAATAGGAAAGATAGGATTAGGAGAGCTAAGTGTGCAATAACACTTTGAAGAGAGGATGGGAGAGTGGCAGATCTGTCCACTTCTGTGGTTTTGCCTCAGGAGTAGCTACTTTAGATCTACTGTGTCTCTACTAATGTGTTTTTGTTTGCTTTTTATATCCCTGCTTTATGAGCTCTGAGAAATCATTCTTTTCACATTTCAGCATTCATCACATGCTGGTGGCTCACTGGATGTTACTCAAGTGTTTTGGTATTAAAGTAGGATATGATTTTAAAGATCCACTCTATTAATAAATAGCCAGGTCCTGCACTTGGGTCACAACAACCCCGAGCAACACCACAGGCCTGGGGCAGTGTGGGTGCAGAGCTGCTTGCCAGAAAGGGATCTGGAGGTTGTAACAGACAAGCAGCTGAATACAAGACAGCAGTGTGACCAGGCAGCCAAGAAGGCCAATGGCATCCTGTCTTGGATTAAAAATGCTGTGGTCAGCAGGAGAAGAGAGGTGATCATCCCTTTGTACTCAGCTTTGGTGAGGCCACATCTCAAGTATTGTGTTCAGTTTTGGGCACTGCAACACGAGAGATGTGGAGGTGCTGGAGCAAGTCCAGAGGAGGGCAACAAAGCTGGGGAAGAGCCTGGATAATAAATCATATGAGAAGCAACTGAGGGAGCTGGGGATGGTTAGTGTGAGGAAGAGGCTGCTGAGGGGAGACCTCATTGCTGTCAACAACTACCTGAAGGTACATTGCGGAGAGGATGGTGCTGGTCTCTTCTCACAGGTAATTGGAGACAGAACAAGGGGCGGGAAATGACCTCAAGCTGAGGTTGGGGAGATTCAGACTGGACATTAGGAAAAAGTTTTTCGCAGAGAGGCTGGTCAGGGACTGGAATGAGCTGCCCAGGGAGGTGGTGGAGTCATCCACCCTGGTTGTGGTGCTTAGGGCTATGGTTTCAGGTGAATCCTGTAAAGCAGGATTCTAGGTTGGACTCGGTGATCCTGCAGAGCTTTGCCAACCTGGATGTTTCTGTGATTCTCTGATAAGTTGGTCACTGCCCACTCATCTATGGCAATGCAAAACTTGTGTCTCAAAATTTCAGTTTCCTCTTATTTCTTTGATTTCTGCATAACAGACAAAGAAAGTCAAAGTTGTTTTTGTTTTTTTTAACCCAGAAAAAATGAAAGGAAAGCAGCTGAGATACAACCAATCTTCATTATCAGCAAGACAGACCAGAGCATTACATTCTGTTGCAATCCATCAAAGCTAGTAAGACAAACTGTGGAGCAACCTCTGTGATTCTGTTTAGAAATCCTTCCCAGAACTAGCAGTTTAATGGTATTTCATTCAAGAGTATTAAATTCCTCTGTTTGTGCTTTTTCTCTGCTTTAGTCCCAGTTATCCCATTTCTTACTCTATTAAGCTACTAGTCACACGTTGTAATATCTGGTGTGGAAAATACATTCCTGCAGAACACTGATTTGTTATTAACATGGAAATACTGCTCATGTTCTGAGCAGACCAACAAGTGGCTGTTGCCTCCCAGGTATGTAACACTTCTCTGCTCTGCAGAGTTACCAAAATATTTTTTTTTATTATTATTTAAGCACAGAGATAAGCTTTATTCTTCCCAAATAGATTTACGTAAGTCATACATGAGTCTTATATGGAAAGCTTCTCTTTTAAAGTACTTTGATATGCAGTTGAAAAAGATAAATCCTGCTACCCAAATTCATCAACAGTCAGGAGAGATGCAACCCTTGCAGCATTGACTAGAGAGAGAGAAGATTCAATTAGATGTTTGGGTTTAGTATACAATAAAAACAGAAGGGCCTTTGAAGAAAAATGAGAATTTTAGGCATCTGAGAGACTTAAGCTGGAGTGGAGGCTGTTGGGCTACCAAGTGAGTGCATTGTTCATGGTTTCATCCCTGAGCAAAATGAAACAAGATTCTTCTCCATTATGCTGACGGTTTTGAAGAAAAATCAGATTGAAAAGAGAAAAGATACACTGCAAAGTCTAATGGAACCCCACAAACCTGTTGTTCTCTTCTATTAGTCATTTTCCTATTACTATGTTTGGGGGCTCTGGAGGAGGTCATTCTTTACAAGGGACTTCAATACAAATGAAAAAGAAAGAAAGAAAATGGATAAATGATTGCTTAAAGGGCTGCATAAAATAATTCCATCCAGAGAGGCAAACAGAATCAATGAATAATCAGACATCAGTATGCTACTACTTTTATTTTTGGACAGCCTGTTATAAACTATGTAGACCAAGAAATACATCCCTGAGAAATACTATTTTCAAGATACCTCCTCAATGGAAAACACAAAATCATCGAGTGCGTTAGTTTGGAAAGGATCCCTGGAGGGCATCTGGTCCAACTCCTACACAAAGCAAGGCCAACTTCAAAGCCAAATGGTAATGCACAGCAAGTTTCAAAATAATTTCTCCTATGGGTAGTGCCATTTAAGCAGTTTGTCAGATAAAATGGCTATAGAATGTCGTGGACAGAGCTCTAACACATCACTGAGTGAAGGATTCAAATCACAAACAGCCTCTTCCTAATCGTGAATCGGTCCTTTTAATTTATTTTATTATCCTACACTGATGAGTCTCATTCTATTGGGTTTGTGAAAACAATACTGGTTAGCTGTTTGGTTTGTTTTTTTTTAAATCATCAAGTGAGAGAAATTACAGAAAAAAAAAGTCACTCTCAATTCAAAATCTTCCCATGTGAAAAATTCTGACCACCAGTTGAAATATTCCAGTCTAAAAGCCATATGTTGTTTTAAACATCTGTATTTCCATTCTCCCACCCTTCTAGCAGAACACACACACACACAAAAANNNNAAAAAAAAAAAAAAAAAAAAAAAAAAAAAGAGAAGAACTTTAATATCTAGAAAATTAACTCAGCTCTTGAGGTTATAACTGAACTGTACCTTTTGTACTTTGATAGTTTAATTTACCACCTCTGGAAGGAACACAGAAGTTCTCTGATGGCAGCTTGTAACAGAACACAGTAAAGTGTTTGTACTACTTTGCCAATTATTACAAGACACAATTAAAAAGAGGCAGAGAAGTAATTTCAAATTTAATATACTGGAAATGTAATTAAATTATTATTATTGTACTTCCTAGGCAATCATAGAATTTCTCCACGAACTGTCAAAGGGAATTTTAGAGCAGCAATTGTAGTTCTCGTGATTTCGGGCAACAAAGGCAGCTGCAGGAATTTATGCTTTTAAGATAAACTTATAGATGCTCCTGTTAATCATGTTCAGAGTGCTTTAGAGATTTTGTCATTTTACTCTGATTACAAAATCAATAGCAATGTTGTCTGTCTGTCAAAAGTAGGACATAGTTAGTCAATATCAAAGTCAATGACATTTTATAACACAGAAGTACTGCAATAAAGTCACCATGTCACTACCTCCATCAGATACATGGTTTCAGGCACTTCTTTAGAGTTCAAAATTCTCCCCCCCAAAATCATAGCTTTTCAGATTGTGCATACCATTTAACAGCACAGACCTCAACAAACAGGAGAATCAGACTGACAGCATTTAACACCATGTGCACACACAGGGGCCAGATCCTCAGCTAAAACTGAGAGTAAATAAAGCTTTAATACTCCTTCTGATCAAGGGCTTGTTAACCTCTGACTAAAACTTGATTATGTTTGATCTGTTACAGACTAGAGGGTAAAAAATCTGACCTCTGCATGCTCTTTTTCAGGTACATAAGGAAACAATAGGAAATTCCATCACCATGGCAACCAAATTTGACATTATTTAACATCATTTATGAGATCTCAAAATAGTCAGTTTGGAAGGGTTCTCTGGAAGGGACCATCTCATCTTTGGACCACCTTTGGAAGTGACCATCTCATCCAAGCTACTGATCAAAGTGAAGCCAAGTTGAGAGTCTCTCTAAGGAGGGAGACTTCAAGGCATCACTGGGCACCCTGCTCCACTGTCAGATCACCCATACAGCAAAGCCCCCTCCTTTCTTACATTGCTACCTTTGAATCAGACATCCAGCATAGAAGTTTGCATCTCCTGGGTAGTCTATCCACATTAATTCTCCACTGTGTCATGCATTTGAGCTCCCATTTTCTTCTCTGTCAAACCCATACCATTTATCCCAGTCAGAACCAGACATAGGCACATTATTTGGCCAGTGAAGTGACAGCACCTGGTATGTGGCAACAGGCTCACACTGACGTTCTACAGACAGCAGAATCTGAGTGTAAGACTCAAAGTGGGCCATGGTTTCACCCATTTTTGCTTTTGCTCTTACTGGAAGCAAACATGCTGAATTGTCATAAATCAAATGCATTAGAAAGGCTTGCTGCACCCTCCCATAAGAAACCCAAAATGAAACAAATAAGAACAAAACAAAACCCCAAAACTTCTTAACTTAACTGCTTAACTACAAGACAAATCTGACCAGTTTTAGGCAAAGCAAGGTGTTAGCTTTGCACCATACCTGGCTCTCAGGGTACATAATCAGTCTCCAGCAGATCCTACAACCCAGCTGCATGAATGAAAACATAACATTGCTGTATGGGTCAGGGTTGCAATTAGACTATTTATCCTCCTTGATGGTTGTGCCTGTTACATACCAAACCAATTTGCTCACAGTAGCAAATTATGCCCTTAACATCTGAACAAAGCCAGGCTCTTTGTTAGAGCTACTGATGTGTGCCTGAACACAGGGTTCAGACTAACATCTAAAATGCATCTAGAATAGAGTGTGCACAATGCCTGAAGTAGTTTTTAAGTGGTTGTGTGGTTCTTGAGGTTTTCCCTCCTATCCCTCTATTCTTTTTTTGTCTTCTGGTACAGCACAAAGATTTGTCTGCATAATTGTAACATGGAAAGGTTGAAAGTTATAAAAGGGAAAGTAGAAGTATTTCTGTTATAACTCTTTTAAGTGTTCCCCTTTGTATGATGAAGTAGTGTAGCAATCCCACTGGAAGGTCAGAGAGCAGAAATAGAAAACTGTCAACAGGGGGTTTTGTTGTTGTTGTTGGGTTTTTTGTGTGTATGTGTTTTGTGTTTTTTTTTCTTAAACTGCTATTAATTGAGTACAGGGAGAATGAAAGGAAAAAGAAACAGAAAAATTATCTTGTATGTATTGGTTCTGATAGAGACTGGAAAACAAAAAGAATAAATCTGTCTCCATTTCTGTGTGATTAAGACTACATTTTTATACAATTGCATGCATTTCAAGTTTGCAAATTTACAGAAGGAGTTGCACATATTGACAACTAACCTCGCAGATAAAATATTAGTGTTACAGATGCATCAGCTCCTGCGCATTGTCTTTTCCATTCTAATACTTTGAACTCCGACCTATTTTGTTAACAGACAAATCTTTGGCTAAGCACAGAGCTCCTGTTCTGCGCCTTTTGCCCCAAAGCATTGGTAGATGTTTGGTTGGTAGGGATCAGGTTCGTAACAGAGCCAGGCTGTGGGAGCAAGCATCTGGAGCTGCAGAGCAGCGCTGCAGGAGGGCTCAGCACAGTGTCCAGGCAAAGACAGCAGCTTTGGCAAAGTTTGGACAAACGTGTGCCAGAGTTGCTCAGGATGGAAAAAAAAAGCTGCTAGCTCACCTGTATTTATTTCTTGGGGGTTTTTGACACAGATACTTTATAAAATAGTGCCATGATCAGAAATCAAGCGGGAGGCGTTTTGGGGCAGGGAACAGAGATGCTCTCAGGTTGCAGCGGTAGAAGGCAGCTGAGACTTTGAAGCTGCCTCAAGTTGTAGTACCAGGAGACAAGCGCTCTTACTGACTGCCCCAGCTTCCCACCTCTGAACAAGTCACAGAGTGTTTGTGTAGGGGCTGCCAGAGCTTGTGAGTTGGGTAAAATGTCTTAAAACTCATGTCACCTGGCAACTTTTATCGTGTAAATAAAGCTTTATATTGTTATGCAAATTGCTTTCAGAATAGATGTTTATTACAGCTGCTGACATCTCTTTGCACATCCTCACGTTTCTATGATTTCTTTCTATCATAAACACCAAAATAAAAGTTATCTGCAATTGTTGATGAAATGAAAGCTTCAGAATCTATTTGTTCTTCTCTGGTTGTCGTGAAGAAAAAGACTTCAAACAAGTTTTCTCACAAGAAATGAGAAAAAAAAATTTAATTTCTTTATGTGATAAAGCTTGCAATCCCAGTCACTGGGAAGATAGAATGGTAAGGTTGGAAGGGACCTCAAGGATCATCTAGTTCCAACCCCCTGCCATAGGCAGGGACACCTCCCACTAGTACAGGTCACTCAAGGCCTCATCCAGCCTGGCCTTGAACACCTCCAGGGAGGGAGCAACCACAACCTCCCTGGGCAACCTGTGCCAGTGTCTCACCACCCTCACTGTAAAGAACTTCCTCCTGACATCCAGTCTAAATCTCCCCTCTGCCAGTTTAAACCCATTGCCCCTAGTCCTGGTATTGCAAGCCCTTGTCAATAGTCCCTTCCCAGCCTTCCTGTAGGCCCCCTTCAGATACTGGAAGGCTACTCTAAGGTCTCCTCAAAGCCTTCTCTTCTCCAGGCTGAAGACCCTCAACTTTCTCAGCCTGTCCTCAGGGTAGAGTTGATAGTGCAGCTTGGAGGATAAAAATTACAATCTCAAATTGCTCATTAATAAAATGAAATTTTTATATTGTAATGATCTTGCAATAGTGTCTTAATAAGGCTGTTACATGTGCTGAGGGAAGCGAGGATTTCCCTGGAACATTTAATGAACAAAAAGATTTTTACCTTTTCTTTTTTTTTTTTTCCATTAAGAGACTTCTCACTGAGCAAATCCATGAGATGTTACAGGGCAGGGCACAGGATTGGAGTATATCTGCACCTTGAACCCCCTAATGTGCCTGTGAGACCAAAGCTCTTAATGTTTTAAAGGTTATTATGTAGTAGAAATGCTCAAAGCAAAGAAATTCAGTTCAGTTACGGAAAAAAATAGTCCACAAGTGGATAGGAAACAGTCAAATTATTTTGTAAAACTTTTTGTTTTGTAATATTAGCCTAAAAGTTCAATTTTGATAGCGAATGGGGTAGGAAAACCAGAAAGTTTTTGTCAATACCTATTTCAAGAACTGGACACTTTGTGAAGGTGAATCCAGTCTTTCATTTCCCATTTTTTCCCACATGTGCTCTGCTTATTTACTGTCTCTGCATGAAATGAAGAAACCTCTTCAGCCTTCAGCACACGGGCTATAATTTTCATAAAAAGGAGAAATTCCATGCCAACAGTCTTCAGATAAACACCTAATTGACTGACAGTTAGTAGGTGTCACCTTCTAATTTAAAAACCAATTTAAATTTAACCATCATATTGTTGAAGAAAAGTATTACCTTTCATTCAATAATTACACTTAATTGGTTTGAAGATTTAAGTGCTACATTGGCTACAAACATTTCATGCTGTGCATAATGCCTAAGTCTCCTCAGAAGGCTGCGGTTACTGTAGCATTTGAGCCTCCTCCTAGACTTATTATAGAAACAAGAAACAACCTTTTCCTCCCCTTTGTCTTACTAGTTGATGCAGACAAATGGATTTTTCTGCAGCATGGGGTGGGGGTGGGGTGGGGTGGGGAATATTTCAGTTAGTTGAATGAAATTAGATCACTTCTTAACTGCCAGAAAAGTGAGAAACCTGAAATTTTAGCCTTTCTTTTCTGCAGAACAACTTCCTTAATATGGGACAGACTAGCACAGGGGCTCCACCCTGCACAAGACTGATTGTGAACATAAACCAGAGATACTTAAAAGTGTCTTTAGGTAGCATCTGCTGATGCATGAAGCCACAGACATCTTCCAGAAAACAGGACTTTGATGGTGAAGGTAGTATGTATATCATGGATTCATAGAATCAGCCAGGTTGGAAGAGACCTCCAAGATCATCCAGTCCAACCTATCACCCAGCTCTAGCCAATCAACTAGACCATGGCACTAAGTGCCCCATCCAGGCTTTTCTTCAACACCTCCAGGGATGGCGACTCCACCACCTCCCTGGGTAGCCCATTCCAATGCCAATCACTCTCTCTGTCAAGAACTTCCTCCTAACATCCCGCCTAGACCTCCCATGGCACAACTTCAGACTGTATCCCCTTGTTCTGTTGCCTGGGAGAAGAGCCCAACCCCACCTGGCTACAACCTCCTTTCAGGTAGTTTTAGACAGCAATGAGGTCTACCCTGAACCTCCTCTTTTCCAGGCTGCACACTCCCAGTTCCCTCAGCCTCTCCTCACAGGGCTGTGCTCCAGGCCCCTCACCAGCCTTGGTGCCCTTCTCTGGACATGTTCCAGTACCTCAACATTTCTCTTGAATTGAGGAGCCCAGAACTGGACACAGGACTCAAGATGTGGCCTGACCAGTCCTGAGTACAGAGACAGAATAACCTCCCTTGTCCTACTGGCCACACTATTCCTGATACAGGGCAGGATGCCATTGGCTCTCCTGGCCACACTGTTGGCTCATCTACCAGCACCCCCAGGTCCCTTTCTGCCTGGTTGCTTTCCAACCACTCTGTCCCCAGCCTGTAACACTGTTTGGGGGTTGTTGTGGCCAAAGTGTGTACACTTGTGTGTGTATGTGTGTATATAAAATAAACACACACACCAACCAAGGGTACTATTCTCCTTTCACACCAAAAATTACATGTTCATCCACAGTACCATCTTTTAGGCACTGCATGTTTGCTGAACTGCAGGCTCTCAAGTTGCCAGTCTGCACAAGCTTTAGGAGGCCAAGGACATCCAATGTTTTATGCTTTCACTCAAAGTTTTCCAGGTTGGAGTTCTCACAGGCTAGTAACCCACATACTGCTATCAACTCAATGCTGTAAGATGCAGCACAAAAAGGCAAAACCCACTAAGGTCAGCTATGTTCACTTGCAGCCTGGGAATCCTCTGCTAGGGCACTCAGATTTGCCTTACAAAGGAGTGTCCACTCCCCTTGCCTCTGGCTAGGGCAGAGTTGGAGGCCAGAAGAACTATTATTCCTGCTTGATTTCAGATAAGCTTCAATAATCAGCTAAGCTAACCATGTTGTTCTAAACCTTTGAAGTTAGGGGTTGTTTGTATTATAACTAATCCTTTGGCTTTCTTCTTTCCTATTCCAAGTCCTGCTTTGAACCATTTTACTTGTATGATTTGGGTTCACAACTTACTCCTTCAAAAGCTCTTTTCTGTCTGTCTTCATTCTAGGTTTGGAAAAGACTTTACTGAATCCAGACTCCTCTTTATATAAACAAAAAGAGATTTATTACCCATAGAATTCTCTACAAGCCAGTGATTTCATAGCAATTTTACAAACTTCTGGTCTTTTATGGGGGTCTGTCCATCAGTTATGTCTTCCGTCTAGCAGCCAGGTGCAGAGGAAACTTCCCAGAGATTTACCAGTAGTCTGCAAAATAAAGCTGCCTTACCAGCCAACCAATACTGCTGCTATGATTTGTGGCTGCCAGCTTCAGTCGCTTTACTCTGAACTATTGAAAGGAATTGCTCATGAAATTCTGCAAGAATGCCTTCTGCTTCTAGGGTATAACAACACAGTTTGTCTTCAGCGCGCTACAGTCTGAAGTTGAAGAATATTAAAGAGAACATGCTAACCTACAGATATCTGGTACCCTAAAACTGTGCTGGCTTCTCTGCCAAGCACCTCACAGGTAAATGTAAAGCCTACATAAATCCACAGTCCAAAGCTGCTTGTGATACCCAGTAAAACAGAAAATTTACTTTCCTACTTTGTGTCCCAGCAAGACACAAATAAAGAATCCTTCCTCTGATCTGCAGGGAGTCAGCAGGAATGCCCCACCAACACATACCTGCTGCTTGTGACAGTCAGATTGATGCTGCTTGCTAAGTTCCTTCTACAATGCAGTTTCCCAACAGAAATTAGTTAAGCTTCTGAGACCCCTCTTCCTAATTTTTTGCTGTACAGATGCTTTCACATCACATGAGGAATTCTTATACTGGGGAAATTCAGAGTTGGCTATCTGGGTAGCTTCCTTGTTGCTTAGATTTGCTTGGACACTCAGATCTGGTGTATTTCTCTTTTTAAAACAAGTCCTCAGTGAGCCAGATGGAATTGGAGAAACATGTGAGAAACTTTACACTCTACATCTGCTTACAAGGCAAATCAGAAAGTTTCGCATAGTTGAAAAAAAGAAATTGCTTAGACAATGCACAGAGGTTTAATATTTACTGGTATTTTAAAATTTGGTTGTGAATTGATGAACTAAAAGAAGTTCCTCAAACATTCCTCTGCTAGCACCTCCAGGATGCAAGTGTAAGAAGGGCACAAGCAAAGCACAGTGAAACGTGAACACTAGCAGTACTGTAACCCTGGGATGCACTCCTACTGCCATCACCCAGCACACACCAATTCTTCCTTAGCAGGGTATCAGTCACGTCCTGAGTGGTGTGGGGGAGCCTCTCGCTGTGCATGGAGGGAGCAGCCGGTGAAAACACTATTCATCTTCCATTTAAGGATTCACAGACTCACAGAATCATTTTGGTTGGAAAAGACTTTAGAGGTATGAGCAAGCCATAATACAGTTTTCACACACTATCTTTGCAAAGGGAGAAAAGGTCATGCTCACCATTTTTAAGTTGGAAGAAAAGGCACAAACACTAAGCACCAGACATCCACCAAGAACGGTGGTGGTTGCATTGAGATTTAAAGAGATATTAGCAGTGTAATACCTGAAGGAAAAGACTGAGTCCTACAAGACATACAGGGGGAAATAACCTAAACAACAAGAAGCAAGCAAACACTCAACACACCACGTTTTATAGTTGCAGCGACTCCATGAGTTTTGTAGATCACAGCATTCCAGGAGTAAGTTACTTACACCTCCTGTTAGCATTAGATTATTAGATGTGAGTCTAGCGCTAAAGATCAGCTTGATTTTTTTTTTTTTTTTATTACCAGTTTTCCAGGTCTGCTTTCTGTACAGAACATGGAGAATTAACCTGATGAAGACCTTTTTGATTTTCTCAGCATAAAGATGGGAATCACAGAAGAACAGAAAATAATTACCTGATGTTTCAATTCCAACAGCAAGAGTCAGCAATTTTACAACACCTGCTACTTCCAGTGCAATATTTACATGCACTGAGCGCTCTCATCACCCAGAGAAGATAATGAAGGGTTCCAGACTACCTACTGAAGGTCATGGAAATAGTACAACTTAATATACAATCACTGCCTGCTGCTTCAGGGGTGTTCTATAAAATTCTTCTGGCTAGTAGTTACCAGTTTTCCTGGCAACTCTGCTTGAGTTGGAAGGAGATCTGAGGATTAAGAACTGTTCCTGCACAGTGTGCATCTCACACAAGAGACTGGATAAAGCCTCAGGAAATAAGTGGCTGGAAAAATCAATACAGACAGATGTTACACCAAAATGAAGTATTTTTCATTAAAATAAGAGCAAGCATGTCAGACCAGAGCATAAAGACTTGAGTTGAAGTTAACAAAACCAATACAAGCCTGGGTCTGCCTGACAGTTACTATCAGGGTGTAGAGAAGACAAAAGGTAGCACCAAAACAAAAATGGAGAAGAATTTAGACAAAAATAGATACTGTTCTAGAAGAGGGTAAAATCTGTGCTATTCAAAAGAATCTCAAGACTAGCAGGAAACCTTCTTCAGAAAAATATTAAAATATCATTTTTACCTCTATGTATACAATGTAATCAAGTCTAGGCAGTGCTCTCCACCCAAAAAAAAAAATTCCTAAATCAGGGCTAACAACCTCTCTGAGGAGGGTCAGCAAATAGGGACTAATAGGCAAGAGAAAATAACCTGCAAAGGGCCATGGGTCTCTTCCTTATCAACAAAGAACAAATGTTTTATTCTTGCAGCAGGTTTCAACTGAAACGGAGACAAAGCTGATCGTAAAGCATCTTCTTGAAGGCTGTGGTTGCACAGGTCAAGTGAAACCACTGCTGGGAGCTCCCCAGTGCCAGAATAGAGGTCTGGTTCCCCTTTTCTTTCTTCCTCACCTCTCTTAACAAAAATCCACCCTCCCAGCTGAGAGCTTCTGCTTCTCCCACCTTCCACATACCTCCCTCTCTGTGGGATGACTCAGTTCAGCAATATATCAAAGAAACCCCCCAAAGACATTGCAGGACCAGCTGAATAAGCTGGTGAGTGGGGTGCTGGATTTCAGAGGGAATGTGGGGCAGAGGGAGGAGAAGGATGGAAGGGAGCACTGCCTCCATCTTGGGCAGCTGGGCTGAGCTGCCACAGGGCTGCTCATACAACTGAAACTGGAAAAGTAGGTCAGCATCTGCCCTAGTCATGGAGGGAAAATGTTAAATGGGGTTTGACTGAAGACAGGTTTTTTGCAGCCATGAAGCACTATCAGGAACAATGAGAACAGGAAAAGTTGAAAACGCTCCTAAGTTTTCATAAAATATTGGGATTTCTTTTTTTCCTCTTTCTCCTCTGCTCTAGTAAAAAAAAAAACCAAGTTGGTTGCTTGTTAATTAGGACCCTGTTAACATAGTGATATAGATGAACAGAGATTTTATTAATAAATCTTTCCCTGTCAAACATAATCTTCTTGCCTCCTTTCGTCATGGGAGGGAGAAAGTCTTTTATAGCAGTGGAGAACCACTTTGTGAATGCCTGGCTTCAATGCATCTGAAGTTATGCCTCTGATTTCATTACAGTTAGATTTTATCCAGAGGCTAAATATCAAATATAACCCAAATCTTCTGAAAACCTTCTGAGGTAAAAGGAGCACAGTGTTTGGCTAGAAGGGGAATTTTCGTATCACATCACAATATTGATCTTCCCCCCCCCCAATGTGTCAGGTGCAGAGATATAACATCCATTTGCTCTTGGAGGAGGAAGAAGGTTAACAGGTGAAAATTGTGCATGTCATTGATTCTCTAAACCCCAAAGTTACCCTATTATCTGTCACTCTTTGGTTCTCAGTCACTGTAGAGCAGCATTACTCTGAGCAGGCGGATGAAATAATAATAGCAAACGCACTCAATCATCTGTTCCTGGTGTTTCTTGAAAGCGGTAACTGAGGAATGCAGGAGTGCCAAGCAAAAATGTTTGAAGTCTTTGTAGAGGAGCCTAATTTTGCAGGAAAATGTCTTTTCATTCAATCCACTACAAAATACATTGTTCCTTTACTGAAAAAGGAGACACTTAACATTGCCAAAGGCAGCCAGCCCTTGCAGTCTGTTAGCCCTTGCAGGTTAACCTGGCTGGGTACTGGAATACCAGAATGTTTTTCAGACAGACTGACTCTGAATTGAAGTTTGTGCATATGAAAGATTGCACCTACCTAAAACAAAACAGAATGCAAAGACATCACTAACCAGAAAGCACAATCAGTATTTGGCAAACCAATGCAATTCTAGCATTGCACTTGATCGTTTTTTTCTCGGAACCAAATTATGAAAAAGTGGTTTTTATATGGATGAGTCAACTATCATTTAGCCAGGTAAAAAAATAGGTAAAAGTTGCCTTTGCTTTGTGATAATTCAGATGAAAACTTACTTCCTTTTCTATGAGTCTGAGATTCCGTTCAGAACCCTTAAAGAACCACAATTTCATGCTTAAGTCAGTCAGTTCAACACGTTTCATTTAGGTGTCCTGCAAAACCTTCAAGCTGTTCCAGTTTCACTTAAAAGGCTTAAGAACTGAGCCAGTGAGAATATATGAAACCAGTTAAATTATGCAATTACCATTTTTCCTTCAGCTCAGAGAAACTGACACTCCAAACTTAGCTCAAACCCTGTTTCCATGAAAAAGGTAAAAGTTTTCATTACAAATTTTCCAGATACAGGAGGTCACATCTCCTCCTCACAGTTGTGAGAGCTTTAAGCCCTAAGTCACCCTCTTGCCTAGCACTTGAGTTCACTAGCACCAACTCAGCTGTTTGAGGAAATTAAGTGATTTCTCAAAGTAACTTTGCCTAAGGTATTGTATTTCCACTGAAGTGGAAGTTTCAAGAACAGTTTCAGTCTCCAAAACATTTGTGCATCTGCAACAAAGATCACAGCTCTAACCATCTGTGTATCAGGTCAGGTAGGTGTCTAAACTGTGGGTTGTCCAAATTTCATGTTTTAAAACTATCATTGCCCTCTCTGCTATCTGAAGATCCACCAAACAACCAAAGCCTCCATTACTGCTAATGTACAGATATTCTTCTTCAAAACTAATAGCTAATATTTCATTATTTTCTTCTATCTTTCCACACCCAGATTTCACAATTTATGCATCAGTAACTCCTAGAACTAGCTTCTGCTGAAGTCACAGGGCTGCTTTGCTTGTCCCATGAGCAGAAAAGCAAAATAAATGGCTGCTTTCATGCAATTCTTTCCAAGGCCTTCAGTGGTTTTTATGGGTCCAGAACTTGATTTGTGTAAGGAAGAATTTGCCCTTTTATTAGTCAACATTGCTTACTTGACAAATTTGTCTAATGTGGCCGTATTATATGTTTTAAATTTGCTGACATCTAACAATTGAGCAGAGGTCAGATTGGAAGCTCAAGGATTAACCAGCACTTGTTTCATATTTCATCTTTCAAAACCAATAGAAAATGGCATGCTCTGCCCAGCTGTCTGCCAGTGAAAGAAAAGATACCTCATAAATAATAAGCAGTATATTCAGGAAAATGAAACTTCTCAGAGAGGAAAATATAGGTTAAATGACACTAATTCAAAGCAGCCTCAATGAAGAGAAATATCCTCTCTGTGATCTGCGTTTATGCCAATTCTATTTTAATTTAACTGTTCAAAACCAGGGAAGAAGAAAGCATGTGGGGAACTTAAACAGCACCACAGAGTCATTGCTCGTTTATACGTAACACAAGCCAAAACATAGTTCTCAAACTGAGGGATTTAAGTAATTCTCTTTCCCATGCCTGCCTGTTCACAAGACATTGTTTGTCACAAAACCTCTCAGCCATGTAGTGAGATTTTGAAGAGTCCATTTTGCAGCCTTCTTTTGACATCCAAGTGTCTTTCTTATGGTGCACTCCTTCAAAGAGGGTGACTAGCACACCAGATAACTCCAGTACTGTCGTGAAGGAAACACACAAAACAGGGGGCTAACAGCCACTGATTTTTTCAAATAAATCTGCTCTCTTTCTGACACAATAAAATTACAAGTTCGGACATCACTTGAAAAAATACTCTTGCACAACTAATTAAACTGTTAGGAGCAATGAAGCAAAATGCATACACAACTCAATTAAAAGGAAAATCTCCCATACATGCATATATATATATATATGTATATAAATAAGTAAATGTATGCATGTGTATATCTACTCACCAAGGAGGGGATGTGAGGTTTCTTAGGTTCAGTTCTAATGGAGAACAGTTCTGAGCTACAAAGTCTGCTTCTGTGGAGCAAGAGCAGGAGAGCTTCTCCCCCACAGCAGAACTCCATTTACACCCTTGTTAGTTTGGCTGTGGTCAATTGCTTAATTAGTGAGGGGACTGGGTTCCTCAGGCAAACAAGAGAGTCCTAGATGCAGAAACACCAGGAGCATCAAGCTGGTCTTTATTGGCTCCTAACAGGCCCCAGTCCACTGCTCGGGGTCTGTCAGGACCCTGTGTGTGTAGGGGTGGTGATTTGTACCTGTTACAGGTAGAATGAATATCAAAGAAACCCAAAGAACGCAGAGGGAAGATGAAGGTAGAGACAGAAGGAGGAGTTCTTGTTTTGCCTATCTCCCTCTGACTCATTCCCTTTAATTTGCATCTGAATTAGTTTTCTTTCCCAGGTAATGTGATTCTCGACATATGGCCACAGCTCCCAGTATTTCCTATTTCGACCCTACATCAAGATACCACCCTGGTGTGTCAAGAAGTACTATTTACAGATCCCCTCTCAATGACAAAATTCTCTTGGACAATTCAGAAGGACTGCATCACAGCACAAATTATTTCTTCATTTAGGTTGCAGGTGTTCTGATTTCACCTGACCCATTCCTTGCCTTGAGTCACACCTCAAGCAAAATTTATAGATTACAACAGAGTAAAAACTTTTACTCTAAGTAGAGCATGATTCCATATAAAGCTGAAAATAAGCCCATGTTATTTAGCCTAGTGAAACACCTTCCTGTTTTTGTTTTTTAGATGCATGGATCAGTACACAGAGATAGAGTCAAACCTTTGCTTTTGCATTAATACCGACATGGTTGCCATTTTTCCTGCCACTACCTTAAATATTCTCTGATCCCATTCAAAATTAAAGATTTGTTCTCTCAGGGGCCACACATGTCTGGAGACAGTATCTTATCTGGAAATAGTACTTTTGCAGCACATCCTATAGATTATTTTTTTTTCCCCTTTAAGTATCTCCTATCTTTATACGCCATCTGGCAGCTAAATCAAAATGCTCTCTTTACAAGTTTTTGATGAAATAAATGTTTCTTGCCTAAAATGCTTTGTTACTGCATGAGGCACATGCCATTTCTTCCAGAGTGAAACCATTTCAAGCAGCTTCTACTCTTCGTGTGAAAATGAGTTGTGCAGTTGTTGCAATTACCTCACTTGGTGTAGGAAGGGTAAATAACGTCACATTGTCAGGCCAACCTTTCTGACCAACTGCCTGATACAGTTTATGTGGGAATATTTCTCTCCACAGTTGGGTAACTTTCTGTGGTTTGTTTCTGTTGTTGTTTTTTCAATAAGGATTTTGACTTCTATCATTTTAACTAATTATGTTCAAGCTGCAATTAGGCAGTTAGAGTGCAGTCATTTCAAATTCCAACTTACAGTTATTCTCCATTCCCTGATACTTTTAGAATGTTTTCACAATGCATTCTCTGTTAGTGTAGTGATATCCCATTTTACAAGCAAGAAGCTGAGGTGGAACCATTCTGAATTTAATTTGTTTGATCAATGGTCAGTCTGAGTTCATAGAGACTGGGAAGGCAAAGAGGTCAGCTAGAATCAGAGAGAGCCTACAGGAGCAGACCTCATAGCAGGGCTTTAGAGACCAGAGGATACACTGAACTACAGGAGTCAAAGAAAGACACAAAAGGGGGTTAAACACTGAAACAATTGCACTTAGGTTATGGCTTGTGGTTTTGTAGTGCTTTACTCCCACAATCCTCTAAATAGTTTACAAGCTTTAAGTGAATCAAGCCATAAAGCTTCCCATTAAAAAAGGGAATGGGTCAGTATTCCACGTATAATAAAACTGGAGAGTGGAGAGGCCAATAATGTGATTCTGCCTCTTGGGCACCAGCACCTTCCTAAGCTATTCAAAGAGGATCCAGCTACTGGTCCAGCTGTCAGAACACCAATAGCCTTGATTATCATCTAATAGACCCCTTACCTGTGTAAGTGCCTCCTCACAGGCACAGAGCATTCAGAGATGTGTGAAAGGCTCATCCTTACTATTGCTACAGTGTCCCTGTGCCTCTGGGACTGGTGATCACACCAGGTGCCAGCAAAAGGAGCAGGAATCTTTTATCACCTTCTGGGCTTTATCTAGCAGAGGACAGAAGCAGACACAAACTTGTAGAAGAGAATCAGAAAGGCAAGACTTAGCAGATAACTGCAGCAATTCCTGGAAAATCACACCTATTTCTCAAAAGAATGGAACTGTCACTGGTCAATCTCAACATTTCTAACAAGTGCTTAGACTTGCTGCAGTAGCTGCAACACAGCTACCAAACTCCGGAAACAGAGCTCTCAACACATAGCTGCAATATCCATATGTCCTTCTGCATTAGTGTTTGTGTTTTAAACATTAATGCCTGAACAGCATTCTATTAAATAAAATCATAGAATCATAGAATGGTAAGGTTGGAAGGGACCTCAAGGATCATCTAGTTCCATCCCCCTGCCATAGGCAGGGACACCTCCCACTAGTGCAGCTCACTCAAGGCCTCCTCCAACCTGGCCTTGAACACCTCCAGGGAGGGAGCAGCCACAACCTCCCTGGGCAACCTGTGCCAGTGCCTCACCACCCTCACTGGAAAGAACTTCCTCCTGACATCCAGTCTAAATCTCCCCTCTGCCACTTTAAACCCATTGTCCCTTGTCCTGTCATTGCAAGACCTTGTCAATAGTCCCTCCCCAGCCTTTCTGTAGGCCCCCTTCAGATACTGGAAGGCTACTCTAAGGTCTCCTTGAAGTGGTACTCTTGGGACCATGTATTCCTTCATCTGTGAAGTGAGAGGTAAAAGCTGCTCTCCATTAGGAACTGTAAGAATAAATGCAGTCTTGGCTGTAAGATGCACTTTTGTAATAACAGGATATTGTAAACGTTCAAGGCCAGGTTGGACGAGACCTTGAGTGACCTGTATTAGTGGGAGGTGTCCCTGCCTCTGGCAGGGGGTTGGAACTAGATGATCTTTGAGGTCCCTTCCAACCTTACCATTCTAGGATTTTATGACTCTATACTGAGATACAACTCAGCTGAGGCTTCAGAAATAAGTATTATCTGACTACTTTGCTTTAACTCACCCCCCATGAGGTGTTTTTACCTTGGACATAATGCAGTCCTGAATGATTGCATTTCTTCCAAAAACCTAAACTGGTTTGTTGAGAGTTAGCCTGGACTTGCACCTAAAGAGTTCAGATAATTGAAGATTAGAGAAGAAAAATCCCTTCAGTGTCCCAAGCTGAATTCTTCCCTCTCTGTTTGTATAAACAGAATAAATTAGTTTTAATTCAGAAAAGAATAAACACAAGACACTTCACCTTAAGTGCCAAATTATCTGACTAATGGGAAGTGCCCAAATAAAACCAACCCAGTCTTTTCCCCAGGATCACAGAGCATTCAAGTGGAATGTTAAGTTCTCTCTTCCCCTCCTGTTTCCTTTCCTCTTACTTAAATAAGGCTTTGATTTACATTTTAGAATAGATAGTAAAGATTTGATAAGACAATATTTCAAGTTGGTGCACAGCCTAGTAACAGGGTATTTATTTGTGCTCCTTTTGTTCTTGGTCATTCTGAGAAGAAAAGCTTGGAGGATTTGCAAATGCTCATCCAGAGTTTACAATGAGTTACAAGCAAGCAAAGGTGAGTTTATATGTACTGTCCTCTTGACAGCTGCCCATTAGTATAAAATAGGAATTGCCAATAATGGAGGATCAGACACAAATCCAGCCTTCCCTCTTTACTGTATGCAAGTTGTCTACCCATTAGGTATGGATATGGCATCCTTCAGCTAAGTTATCAAATGATTGAATTGTTGTCCCTGCACAAACCAGGGGCACTATTTAAAATTCACATAAAATGTGCGCTGCACTTCAGGTGCTGATCTTTTCAGAACTCCTTTGGAACAAAGTGTTGAGCTTAGTTCAAAAGGAAGAAAAAAAAAAAAAAAAAGAAAAAAATCCCAGGGGAAAAATTCAGAATAAATAAAATATTTATTTGGCTTCCTAGACAAGCTAAAGCTAACCTGAGCAAGAGGTGTTAGATGGTAGTGGATGAAGGCTCAATGAAAGTGAGAGGTTTGGCAGTGAGAGCAGCTCTCTTTCGAAGAGTAAGGTGGATGAGAGGAAAGAGAAGCTGAACAGAAAAAGATGTTTCATGAGAAGTGGTAAATGCATTAAACAATATAAAATCCTGAACAAAAACTATGACACATCAGAAGTTGTGATGTGTTGAGACTGAGGAACACGCTCCACAAGAAGGGCATATCTCAGTGAAGTCTAAACCCAGAGACCAGGATAACATCTTAGAAGTCATCTGCTGGCATTAAACGGTGGAGGTTGAAAAGAAGCTCCATCAACACTTGTTTGATCATAGCTTGTCAAAGGGAAGGCCAAGCCATCACCCTGCAATGCCTCTGTATTCCTGCCCGAGGAGTCAAGCTGCATGCAAACACTGGGCATCCCTATGATCCCTGAGTAACTTACAGGAGGCCTTTTTCCTTACCTACACATGACAGAGTTCTGCAGTGGCACGTGGCAGCTCACAGACATCAGAAAATAGTTTCTGCATATCCCCACAACTCCACAGATCTACATGACAATTCCTAAAATTTGTACTGAGCATGAAGAGACAAATTCTACTTCTTCTAGTACAATCCATAGGAGAGTTTTATTAGAGGTACAGGAACTCATGGGTACATGCTTGGAGTTTTTGCAGAATAAATTTGCCCCCAGTAGAGTCTCTCAGGCATGGAGACACTGTGAAACACCAGAGCAACAACATCCAGCATGATTATAGGAAGAGTTGCTGTTTTGAGGTATGCATTCATCTGTACTTCATCAAAAAGGTATTATCTAAACATCACTGACATTTTTATCTCAGCATGACATCAGAAATAAAAAGTCTGACAAACCAATCAGTGTCATTCTTTAGATCAAATAATTCTTTCAGTATCAACATCTGCTAGATTGTTTATTAGTCAACATCACAGTCAGTGAGAGTCCTTCACTCAGACACAGAATCTACATTTCATCTGCTCAGGGTGAGTTTCAGCCACATGGCCATACACATTGCAATGCTGGGAAACATTCAGCTCCCTGCAAGTCCCATTGTGAAGGTTTCAACGGTTACTTCATGGTTGCTCTGTGCATTAAGTGGACATCTTTCTGGAATTAGAGATTTAAATCAGAGCTGGCCTCTTGGGGGGATTAAATTGATATTTCTCAACACAGTTGAGATAATAATCCTTTCCACATGCAGTTATAGGCAAATGTGATAAGTGTGATACATGCACCTCTATCAAGCATTGAAGAAAAAGTTAGCCTGTAAAATCACTGTGGTAACTGTGGATTGTGCCCATTTCCAAAACCAGACACATTTCAGACTTTCTAATGCTTGAGTTCGAAAAGTGTCTTATCTTTCTCTGCAGTAAGCACAACTTTTTCTGTGGTTAAAGGGGAGGTGGTTATTGAGACTGTAGAAATTGAGCTTTGCTGCTGAGTCCCATAGAGCAAGAAACAGCTTTGAGTCAATAATCTCCTCACTCTCTACTAAAGCTCACCCATCTTAGAGACAACTTCCAAGGTATGAGTTTCACAAAATAATGCTCATGAAATGAAGTAATCTTTTAGGATCCCAAATTAAGCATCCAAAATAACCACATTAATTTTAGAAACAAGGTACTTAGTATTTATAATATGACTACCCAATTTGTGAGGTTCGGGCAGGATGTTGGGAAAAAGTCATTACTAAAAGAATTCTCAGGCATTGGAGTAGATTGCTCAGGGAGGTGGTGGAGTCACTGTCCCTTGAGTTGTTCAAGAAACATATGGACATGGCCGTTTGGGACATGGTGGTGTCGTCTTGATTGTTGGATTCAATGATCTCAGAGGTCTTATCCAACCATAACAATTCCATGATTCTATGTATCCATGTAAAGATAATGCAAATGATGCTGCCTTATTCTAAAGTAAGAGAGAAATATGCTCAAGAAGTATTTGTGCTAGTGGAACTTGGCAGCTTCACCAGCAGTAATTAAGGATTTTTTTTTCCACTGCAGTCCTTTCTATAATGTATCTCAGACACATACATGTGAAAATAGCTCCCTGTGCAATAGAGAAGGAAGCAATAAGCACATTAATCATTTTGATCATAATTAGAGGCACCGCAGATCATGTCGGTAAAGGATCACATACAAATGGAGATGCACACAATGGTAGTCACGCAATTGTCCCTCCTCAGGGGAAAAGAAGGGAAAGGGAAAGGGAGAAAGGGGAATAGAGAAAGGGGAAAGGGTAGGAAGGG
>VWZE01014361.1:2409239-2420046 GCA_013396675.1 Eubucco bourcierii | reverse complement strand
GGGGAAAGGGAGGCGAGGGGAAAGGGAGGCGAGGGGAAAGGTTGGTGAGGGGAAAGGGAGGCGAGGGGAAATCCCTATTAGTTTACTTCAGTCATCACAAGTCAGATTTACAGCAAAACACTGACTTCAAGGAGCACTGTTGTGGAAGCTGCATAGAGAAAAGAGCAATGGACACCAATGGACACATACTTGCAACTGTAACTTTAGTGAAAAGTTGCTTCCTGTTTAAATCTAACTCCAAAACCGTGTATGTTTTCATGCGCCACCCTCAATGCCCAGCAATGGCTATATCTTTATCGCTGACATGGAAACTCTGATGCACAATAAACACTGAGACTCCTTGCACAAAGCAGAGAAACAATGGAGTGTGACACTGGCACATGGAGTTTGCCTATGTATAGCTACATGCTTTGATTATCATTTCCCATGTTCTCTCCTAGCAGCTTCCAAACCGCCATTAGGAAAAAGCCTTAACTAAGCTCCTGAGCTGCTTGTTTCAACAACAGTGTGACTACTGAAGAATTAAAAGCTCCTTCTCCAGCTAAAAACAAAAGCTACATTCAACAATGGTCGTAATTAATAGAAAATATTTATTTATGTAGATGTAACCAATTGTCTTAATTTCTGACATTCTCTGTATTTGTATTGATGTTCTTTTCACACAGTAATTGCTGCCCTGCATCGTTTCACTGTGCACATACGCCAGTCAAAATCTGCTCTGATCGAGGATGTGAGTTTCACAATCCAACTGCTCAACCTTACTGTCAGAATCAATTTCCTTTGTAAATAACCCAAGGGAAAAAAAAAAAAAGTTTTGCTCTCTGCTACAGACGCACTAAAGCTGACACCTAATGCATACACAACTTTGGGGACTTCTTCGATAGAAACCGTTTAAACAAGGTGCTTTGTACCTTGGCTTTGCTCTTGTCTAAAGGTGAGCTAAGACAGAAGAATCTAAAACTTAAATATCCGATGCAGCTGTTCAATAAATCCGGTATCAAACTGGTGTTACCTGGCTTCAGTTCTTACAGAAACTCCTTTTAATTGAATAAACACAAGAGAATAAAAGAACGAAAAATCCTCCATTATTCATTAATGACTTTCAGTGCTTCATTAGTTTTGTTGCTATAATCCACTTCTGATTAGCCAGGTTGTTAAACAGCCCTTGTCAAGTGCTGCTAAAGTGCATGAATTCCTTTGCAAACTACAGCAATGTCATTTGAATGTAGTTAGCAACATCGCAGCAAGTGTTATGGCCATGCCTGCAGAGTATAAATTAACTGTGATTTCTTTAGCACTCCCTTTTTTAATCATGTTTTCATATGAATTTTCGTTCAGACATAACACAGTAAAACAAAACGAAACAAAGCCAAACAAACAAACAAAAAACCCCCCACAACGACAACAACAGCACAAATAATTTTTAAAAAGCTGTTAGCATTTTAGCTTACTTACCAAAACTACCTAGTCAGGTCAGGATGATAATGGAGACTCAAGTGGGTAACTTGGAAGTAAGAAAGAAGAAAGGGAAGAGAAGGGAAGGGAAAGCCATACATTCTGACCCCACACCATCTGCTGATGACCTGATGGGGCAAGCATTAAAGAAGCATTTACATGCAAAACTCTAAATTCCAGTATTTAAATTCCTCATATGTCCTCAGGCTTAATTTCTCCCTGTGGGACAGAAACTTTCAGCAACCACAACAGAGACTGCTAATGCTAGAAGCCGGCTCCACTAACCTTGAAGAGGAATTAGCTTGCAATTTGCTCTCTCATTTATTCTTTTTGATTGTCCCGGCTACCCTAGAGTTCTTGCCCTCTCACCAAGAACTGTGACTTTGGAAAGTTTAAACCTCACATTTCAAACAAGTTCTATCTGTCAAATCAGGCTGATTTTTTTTTTTTACCTTTTTTTTTTTTCCCCCTGAAATACTGAAAAATTGCAAATGAATCCCTAACCCATCACAACCAACAATTTCTTTGACTTGAGGAAGACTCTGTGAGATGTCTGTGGCTGGCACTGGGAGAGAAAACGCGGAGCGGTTGGCTGCCGTTGCCAGCGTGCAGCACCCAAAACGGAGCAGGGAAGGTTTGGAAGATAAACCTCATTGCTAAACTGCAGTTAGGGGAATTGCCAGGCCCGAGACTTGCTGGGAAAAGATCTCAGGGGTTATGGTGTGGAAGGGAACTTAACAGGTAGCATCTATCAGAAACAGATCTTCTAAATTCATAACTAGACTGTGCACCAATCCTTAGTAAATGGGTTAAGGTATGGGAAGAGAGGCCACCCTTTCACTTTCTGTATGTCCAGCGAGGAAAATTCAAAAGAAGCCTGGTGCTTCAGGTGCTGGTGGAATCCAAATAATTTAGAGACATTCAGTCTATTAAAAAAAAAAAAAAAAGGAACAAACAGGACCTGTCAGCATGCTTCAGAAGGGTATATACAGAATTTGGGAATGGTGGCATAAAGGCCTTACTCAACAACTAAACATTTTTTATATTGCAAGGTTAAAAATAGAACTTATTTTGACTGCCCAAAAACCAGGTTTTGGCCAGTTTCATATTCATGGTTCAAGTCAATGCACAAACATTCACCACTCAAAGTCATTCCCACTCAAGGGGCAATTTTGGCAGCTAGTCCCATAATCTACCTGCTATACAAACTACTTTGTTTTGTTTTATTTTGTTGTTTGGTTGTTAGGGTGTTTTTTTTTCGCTTAGTACCACATTAACAATTGAATATTTTAACCTCATTGGGAAATTCTGTGAAGAGTCTTTTAAGAAAAATAAATATAAATATAAGAAATAGAGTAGAAAGTTACCAAGATAAGTTTTTTTCTGGCAACCTGTAAGCTTTCATCTATCTTTAACCACAGAAAGATCCTCCTCATCCTTCTCCGTCTTTCGTTGCAGACCCAGGGCTTTATGTGAGAAACCACCAAAGAATTTAGAGAAAATTCCACAGAGAAAAGAAAAAATGAAAAAGTCTCCTCTAAAAGGAAAATAATAGTGGCTAACCTTTCCTCAGCTGCAGGAAATCTGCAGAACTATGTGATCATAAACACCGACCCATGAAACGACCAAATATCTACTCAACTAGTCTCAACGGCACAAAATCTTTGCCAATAAGCTCTTATTATAATAAAGTATCAAAATTTGCATAACTTGAGTGTACTTTAGGTATGAAATCACCTAGATTTTAAAATCTAGAAGAAGCAGGTTTCATACTCAAGTGATGTGGAAAAAAAGTACTGCAGTGGGTGTGTGAGGAAAAAACTGAAATTCTGCTTTCCTGCATTTTCTTTACATCAAGGTTGACATTCTGAATACCCTATTAGAAAAAAGAAACCTATGTTGACTGTAGAGAAGCTAATGGAAATCTACAATGCCCTTTAATAATTTAATTTATGTTCATATAATTTCAATTTAAATAGATGTTAGTTGAAAAACTCCTCATCTGTTCACCTGGCTACACTATTTTCAACTTCTCTCTTTCAAAATCTGTCTCTATGAAGTCTTCAAAATGGTTTCCTGAAGAAAAGAGGCTGAAGAACAATCTATCAGAAATCACATCCCTCCATCCAGAGCAAGAGATGCCACAGGATTTTGTGGATCACAAGCTTCCTACCCTGCCTGTGAGTCAGACAATAATCATAGAATCATAGAATGGTAAGGTTGGAAGGGACCTCAAAGATCATCTAGTTCCAACCCCCAGACATAGGCAGGGACACCTCCCACTAGTACAGCTCACTCAAGGCCTCCTCCAACCTGGTCTTGAACACCTCCAGGCAAGGAGCATCCACAACCTCCGTGGGCAACCTGTGCCAGTGTCTCACCACCCTCACTGTAAAAAACTTCTTCCTAACATCCAGTCTAAATCTCCCCTCTGCCAGTTCAAACCATTGCCCCTAGTCCTGTCATTACAAGACCTTGTAAATAGTCCCTCGCCAGGCTTCCTGTAGGCCCCCTTTAGATACTGGAAGGCTACTCTAAGGTCTCTTTGAAGCCTTCTCCAGTTTGAAGAGCCCCAACTCTTCTCAACCTGTCCTTATAGCAGAGCTGCTCCAGCCCTCTGAGCATCTTCGTGGCCTCCTCTGGACCCACTCCAACAGTTCCATGTCCTTCCTGTGCTGGGGACTCCAGAACTGCACACAGGACTCCAGAATCACTTGTATACAATTTAAAGCTTTGGAAATACGAAACATTGCCACATTGCATTTTACTTAATACTGAAAATCCCATGATCCTGTTTTCTCTGTCACCATAGCAGGATAAAAGAATTCATATTGTGAAACATTCTTTCCTGAGGAACCCTTTAAAGTGTAAGTCTACTTTTCATCAAACAAGTTCTGTGCTCATCTCCCCAGAGTGGATCACACCTTCTTTCCATCACTTTGAGTTTCAGGAAACAGTATATGCAGAGAAAATGTTCATAAAGGCTCTTCTTAGCATTCCCTGACTAATGGCAGCACTAAAGCTGAGGGAAGATCAATGCTATCGGAACACAATTTACTAATTAGGTATGAGTAACAGAAACTAACAAAGGGAGATAGATTACTACTGCAGAAGTAGATTTAGACATTTGCTAGAATATTGGATACTTCAGAGTGAGTTTGGAAACTCTGTTTGGTGCTGAAGAACCAAAGCAAATATTAATCTGAAAAAAATCTTCAGCTATTTACAGTATAGTAAGTTATATCAATTTCTCAACAGATACACTCAGGGATCACTTCAAAATCAGATGCCTAAGTAAAGCTTGGCAGCAACTGAGCATATGAGATACCTAACACTGTGGTCTGTATCTCCACATTTCAGACATTACATTAGGAGGGAAATTCTGAAAATTTTGGCTGAAATTACTAGAGTGGGAGAACAGGATGAGAGGAGGACCAACACGAACAATCTTTCAACTTTTAACATCTCTAAAGCAGTTTTATTTTGTTGGAGGACAGGAAAGGTTACACATGGAAAATGGTGGTGGTCCAGAGTTACTTCCCATTGATCTGGCCACACCTGCTGAGCACAAATTTCAACTCCACCCTACAATCATTATTCTTAAGCTGCTGATCTTAAGTTTGCACCTGAAGTAGGTCTCTTAGATTTGCATTAGAGGTATCCAAGAGCATGAGTATGTAGCTTTAAACTTAGATTCAATTGCTTATAAGGTCTGCTAAAAGTGCATGAAAATCTGAATAGTTCTGGAGAATAGATAGAACAACATGTATGGGTTTGTGATTTTTCTCAGAAGGCATAAGAAAACAGTGTTCATTGAACTCATGTGACTGAACATGAAAGTTTAAAACAAGATCTTTTCTACGTTTTTATGACTTATTGAAGCCTACTTAGTGGCCTGCACTGCAAGCACAAAGCAGCAAACTGCAGTAAATACCTCTAACAAGATTTGCAATGGTGTGTGATTCTCTAACTCAAGTCTGTGCAACCTACTTTATCTGTACAGAGTCTCATTCATTCGTTTCACTCTAACCACTTAGGAGAGAGGCACATAGTCTAGTTTGAGGAGGGGAGAATGCATCCTAATATTTTCACTCAGGGACAGGGAATTCTTCGCTAGAAGACACCTGCTAGCATTGTACAGTTGAAACAAGGATCTTCTATACACCCACCACTTACACTGTAAGTTTCAATTTTCACACCACATCCCTTCTTAGCATTTGACACTTCACACCTGCAACCTGCCCACACTTCAGGTTGTTTGTGCCCATCAGATGTCTGATTTCACCTATAAGCAAAGCAGTAAGAAGCACAGTAATATATATGGGTTAGTCTTTGTGGTAGTTTTGTTACGGTTGGACTCGATGACCTTAAAGGTCTATTTCAGCTCTGAGTCTATGATTTTATTTGTGGGTAATTAAATGACAGATGCCTAGATGGTGACATAATAGTTAATTTTAGAAGTTGCAGTAAGAGTTGTAACCAAGCTCTCGAAATACCTACTAATTCAGAAAACAGAAACTTTCCATTATAAGCTGAGAGAAATAACACCCCCAACTCCAAAGATTTACCGATCAACTCTCATACCTATATAATCCTATCCTAACATTTTCTTTTCATATTTCTCTTGTCTGATGAAAATAGTTATGGACAGAAAAAAAAGTTTCAACTAAATCTTTTAATGTTAAAATAACCAGATGGTGGCCTTCACTACAGGAGCCCTGCCTGTTTTTCCAGTATTATTGCTATACATCTTTAACATATCAATTACTTTAAATACATAAACTAAACTTCACCCACACAGGTCAAAAACCAAAAAGGAAAAAAAAAAAAAAAAAGTCTGGAAGATGTTCCCCAGAAGCACATTTAATGCACTCTGATCACTAGGTCATAGAATGCATTGAGTTGGAAGGGAGCTTTAAAAGTCATCTAGCCCACCTGCCCTGCAGTGGCCTGAGGCATCCCCAATTAGATCACGTTGCTCAGAGCCCCATCGAGCCTGCCCCTGAATGTCTGCAGGGATGGGGCCTCCACCACTTCACTGGGTAACCTGTTCCAGTGTTCTGTCTCCCATATAGTAAGGAACTTGTTCCTGATGTCCAACACTAGTCCAAAGTAAGCCCTCCAAAACACATTTGGTCATGGCCCCAGTGCTCAGGTCTCAAACCCATCTGGGAAGTAGATGTGATTTGCTTCTGCTGTGCACTGCTTGCCAACGTGTTTGAGAAGCACAGCTTGCCCTCTTCCACACACCATCAGCGTGTGTGTGTTCCTAATGCTTACTACACTGTGACATATTTACTACAAAATCAGTTTCTTCACAGGGGCTGCAAGTTAACCTTACTATTTCATATGAGCAAAGGCTGTTTTTAAATGGGTAAAAGCTCATCTGCTAGAGCAAGTGAAGTAACTAGAGGCCTAATTTCTATGTAGAAAGCAAAAAAAAAAAAAAGTTCAGAAGTGGCGTTTGCTGGGGGGGGAAAAAAAAAAAGTTTATGGCTTCTCCTGTTTTTTGTTTATTCATCCACTAAAATCCTGTTTGAAATGTGACAGTTCATAAACATTTATTTGGATTTCCACAGAACTAAAGGTTTATGGCCTCATGGGGCAGAATTATTTCCTTAAGTGTACTGTTCTTTTCTGCAATATCCTTACAAATGAAATATGCAGAAGCTATTACATTTTTTTAAAAAAATGATTCCAAAGAGAATAATCTTCACTGCACTATAAACTCTATCAGCCAGTCTGGAACTCCTTCAAATGACTGGTTACATATTTGCCATCTCATAGTGTTTTCATTTCATGTCTGCATCTTGAACTCTGAGTAATGGCTGAAAAGAAATTTCAAGTGTTTATTTTATTATTGCCTACAACATCACAGTTCTTTATGTGGTAGTTGGGTGCTTCTCTTGGGGCAGGATGGGTGAACATGAAGCACTGGGGGAGCAGTGTTTAGAAACACTGGGGGAGCAGGAGAGGGTGCTGCTTCTTGTGTGTCAGTTGCCAGCTGGTGTCAGCAAGTCCAGCATCACAAATTTCAGGGGACCTGTAGAGTGCTTGAGGACACTGCCCTGGCATTTTAGTGCTAAAGCTGTATTCAGTCTTAGAAATTAGAAATTTTGTAAGAAATGCCATTTATTTGAGTGATCTATGGCCTGAGATGTTCCCACTGCTGCTTTGGTCTGTACATCACAGCAAAGTTATAGATGTAATTTGGAGTGAATAGTTATTCAGTCCCACTGCCTGGCAAGAGTTAGCATAAAACATTCACTGAGTGATCTGAAAATATTAACAGACATTGACAGTTCACTCTAGACCTCCAAGATTTCTGTGACTATGAGGCATGACCACATCAGATTTTTAGTCTCTTCAAGAGGCTGCATGCTCAAGGATCAGGTCACAATGGTAACCACAGGCATTGAGGTTTCAGAACTGACATAACCACAAGCAACTGGGGAATGCCTCATGATGAACAGAAGGGAGCTGGCAGCCCATCGGTTGTGACCCAGTAGCTGTTCTAAACTCGTTTGCCCAGGGCATTCCTCCCTGGGCAGTAGTGTGCCTACTTCTTCCCTTATAATTTCCTGCCACCTCTCCCACGTTGAGGGATTACCAAACCAGGATGCCTGCTGAACTAGATGAACTCAAAACTTCTTAAAGAGAAATATGCATACAAATCTGCAGCTGTCTCTCCCTCTCCAGTTTCCTAGCTGTTCCTTTCCAAAGCGCAGACATTTTCTGACACGACAGTTGCAGGTACAAGCTTTACCTCAGCATCTGAGGCTAATATTGCATTTCTGATGGATAAGCCATTCAATGCTCTTCATCTAGGCATCCAGCAGCGAAGTTTTATCTGCACTGTGTGGGACTCTAAACACTACCACTTTATAACTGACCATTTACCTTGAAATTACTTCTCTTACCAACCTGAGTGCCTCTCGAGGGACTCGTAAGCCACAATAACTTCTCTCTATGCAGGTCGAGCAAACAGAAATGTCACTATTGCTCATTTGAGTCTGTTGCTTTTGTCCCAATAATGTTGGAAAGCAGAACAGGTCAAGTGGTTCTTTGATTTTATTTTTTTCAGAGTATAATGGAAACAAACAAAACCATCTGTTTTGCTCAAGGGATGGACATTTGAGGCCTCTTTCTCCCCACATCAGATGAACTTTCATTTTCTGCATGTGGCTGCAAAGACAGGGATATGACCTAAGTATTTTCTGAAAGAAGCATATTAGTATTTCTCTCTTGTCCTGTCCTAGGCTCTTCACCAGCCATCCCTCTACCCGCAGCTCTTTCCAAGCAGGACTCATCTCACTCTGCTCGGACTGTATTTTCTTTCTTTTACAAGTTGTTATAACCCTCTGTCCACCCCTTGGGGACTATTTCCTTCTCTTCTGCTGACTGTCTCATTGTGATTTCCCTCCCTTGCAAGCAGCAAGGGAAGTCACTTCCCTGCCTGTCATGCTACATCACTGCTGGGGTTTTTCTGTCATCTGGTTTCCTATCTCAGCTGCATCTTTCCTCCTAAACATTCACTACACTGAAAACCCTTGGGTGTCCTACAGGTTGACCTAATTCATAGCACCTTTCTATTTATTAGAGTGTTTTTCTTGCATTTTTAATACATCCTCGTGTCACACCTTCCAGTGCCCACCAACTTCTTTCTTACCAAGTTTTTGCCTTCAGGAGTCTCCCCATGTATCACTCTGATGTTGCCCCAGTCCCTTTGTCCCTCTACCATCCTCTTGCTGTTGGTTGCCCTTTCCCATCTCCTTCTAGAAAGTATCATGGGAAGTCAGTTCACTTAGCTCCTACTGCTAGCTGGAAAAAAAAAAACCAAACCTCAGAGCCAAATGAGCACATCATCCACAGGCAATATGTTAAGGGATGCAAATCTCTCTGCCTGGCAGTGAGCAACATCCTTCCTCTTGCTTCATGTAGTGCTCAGTTGGATGCCGGTGCTTTAGAAGAGGAATGGAGCCCCATTAGAGGACGTTTAGTAGTGTGATCTGCAGCTATTTGTACACACATCTGATATTAAGAGATCTTGCCACAGACATGAATAGCCAGAGTTCTCTACTAATGTAGATGTATGGGACCCCTGAGCTGTTGTTTTCCTTCTTGTTTGTTGTTATAAACTGTAAAATTAATCCTCAGCAGGTTAGTTATCTGCCACTACAAATCTTGCACAGATTTCACAGGGATAAAACGCAGCCTACTTGATGTTTTGTGTGCCTTTGATTAGTAACATACAAGTGAGGCTGATCAGCAATGCTTCATCCTGATCACACAATTTTCCTATTGAGTAATATTTTGCAGTCACAAATAAGAAAAATGGTCAAGATATGGGTGGAGTAATGAGAACTGTAATATGTAGTAACAGATATTACACATTTATTCCATTTGAATAAAGTGAGATTGGGATGTGCTCTCCCTCCTCAGACAGCCACAATCACTGACATTCACTCTGTGATACCCTGCTTAGAAATGTTGTGTCCCCCAAGCCACAGCATACCTTGTGCTTCACAAAAGACATAAGCTTTTCCCTATTCCAAATGTCAGAACAGACTGAAAGGAGCTTCCATCTTCCACTCACATTAGAGCATACAAATATGGCTTGTTTTCTCTCAGTGTTTTGCTGTGTAGTTTTTGCTGAAAGCATTTGACAGCTGAGCAAGAAGGTCGTTGTCGTGTCTTGAGCTAAGACAATGACAGCAATATTATGACAGGTTTCTTCATCTACCATTGCTTCTGATGAGCTGAAAGTCTGATCTTTTTTTAGCAACATTTCTTTTTTACTTTTTTCCCTTGGGATAAATGCAAATCACAGAATTAACCAGGCTGGAAAAGACTTTTGAGATCATCAAGTCCACCCAACCTCCTAGCCCTTCTAATTAACTAAACTATGGCACTAAGTGCCTTATCCAGCCTCCTCTTAAACAATTCCAGGGATGGTGACTCCACCACCTCCCTGGGTAGCCCATTCCAATGCCAAACACTATTTCAGTGAAGAACTTCTTCCTAACATCCAGCCTAAACCTGCCCTGGTGCAGTTTGAGACTGTGTTCTCTTGTTTTGTCACTGGGTGCCTGGGAGAAGAGACCAACTCACACAGAACAACTCCTGCCTGGGTACAGCCTCCTTTCAGGTAGTTGTAGGCAGCAATGAGGTCTCCCCTGAGCCTCCTCTTCTCCAGGCTGAACAACCACAGCTCTCTTAGCCACTCTTCTTACAGTTGTGCTCCAGCCCACTCACAGCCTTGGTACCCTTCTCTAGACACATTCAAGTATCTCAAACTCTTTCTTAAACTGAGGGGCCCAGAACTGAACAGAGTACTCAAGGTGTGGCAAAA
>VWZE01014361.1:2328516-2405408 GCA_013396675.1 Eubucco bourcierii | reverse complement strand
TAGGAGAAACTGCCCTGAGTTTACAGTGACCGTAAAAGATGGGCTCAGGAGTCCAGATGAAGACTGACTCTATGAGTACTTGCATTGCAACAAGGATTTTCTCTTGCTGCATCTGCAGGAAACAGCTGCTTTTCATAAATCTGTGGAGGGACCCTGTTTGCACAACCATGCACGGAGAGGAACAGCAGGCAAGTTTTAATGTTGCTACCTGGTGCCTGAGTCTTATATGCCTGAACAGAAGAATTGCATTAGATTCATTTTCTTTGATTCAGATTCAATTTGTCTTCCACCAGAATGCCAATAAAGTGTTACTTTCAAACATATCATTAGAAGACCTAACGGCAAAAGCTTCTAGCTCCCATGTATGTAAAACACTTTGAGATGCCATTTATCTGAAAGACAGGGCTAAGTTCTTTCTATTTCATGATTTCCAGGAAGGTAGGACTGCTTTGGAGGCTAATTTTGCATTCCTTCTGCAGCTTTAAAACCAGTAGCATTTCAAAATGCAGCAGCAGCAACAAACACAGCTGGGATGCAGAATCTGTCAGTGCTTTACGATAAACATTAACTGCACAGGGTTACAGCATGGATTGGGCAAAGCACTGCAGATGTGAAAAAGGACAGGTCAGAGCTGGGAGGAAAATCATTAGACAGATACTAAAAAGTTAACCTTCTTTATCTGAATATCTTTCAAAGAGAGACTAGGATACCTAAAGCACTGTTTTGCATCTGTTTTACTGCTTGATAAACTGATCCTCTAATTCTGTGTGGAATTTGTGCAGTTAATTGATGTAGTTACTCAGTATGTGATTAAATTGGATGTCCAGCCAGAATCACACTTTGTGGAAGTCATTTGGGCACATTAAAAAAAAAAAAAAAAAAAAAAAAAAAAAAAAAAAGACTCATTTTGTAATTAAGGAACAGGGTGTGGATGTCTGACCCAGGTTGAGCTGAAAACCTGAACATCAATTACTTGGTCTTCTCCAAAGAAGTGAAAAAGTTTTCTGACTTAGAGGGTAGCTTAAAAAAAGCCTTAGCTGAAGAGGTGGTGGAGATGTACCTGAAGCTGAGCAGTGCCGACATAAAAGGCAAAAATCAGGTCATCTGCATTTCTGTCAGCTGATATAAGCTCATTTCTGGAAAGAAATGATGATATTAAGTTGAAATTACACAAATATCCAAGAAATACAATAAACTTGTGAGTAATAAACTTCTCAATACTTCAACTGTTAAAAAATAATTGCTCCCTGGAAGTTTAAAACCTACCTTGTTCAGACTGCAGGATTGAGAACTAGCGACTTGATGTTTCAGCAAGTTGACTGCAAAAGCTTTTGATTTTTGTTGTATTCCTCTCCCTCCCCTACAGAATCCTTTAGCTTAAAATATCTTGTAGAGTGTAAGAAGAAACTCACCTCTTTCCCCTCAAAAGCAAAACATTCACTTTATCCCACTACTCAGAGAGAAGTTCAGAAAACTCCTGTGGGTCAAACGTCAGCTCTCTTCAGCTTCTCCTCTGCTGCTTTAAGTTCTCCAGTGATCAATATTTGCTGTAAAACCCAGTATAGGGTAGGGGAGTTAAGGATGGAGTTTCATTAATTGAATCCCTCTGCATCCCTTCCCTCTTATTTGTTCAAATCGAATCTTTGAGGTTAGCTGAGCCTTAAATTTTGTGTGTTTTGTTTAAAGGATCACATAAATTTGTGTACTCCACATAAATAAGAATGGCATTCCTACTTAGCACAGCGAGTAATCACATACATTGAGGAGAAACCTCTTCCTCATCTGTTTACAGCTGAGCTTTGATGACCAAGCTTGAACAGTGGCATAGACGATCAGGGAACTCTTCAGGGTTCAGAGGGGAGAAAACCTGGATAGTGCACTTGATCAATGTCACTGTGAGTGTCAAGAGATGGTCATTATTGCCTTGTAGATTTATTGCTTAGGTCAAAGTAAATTGCTTTCTCTGTTCTCAAGCTTTTTCCCAGCTACACTTCTAATCTCTAATCCCTACCCTTCCCTCACTCTGCTGCCTCCTCTACTACTTTGCGGACTGATTATGGGCTCACAGAGGACAAGAGACTCTCTTTGGTCACTGAGAAGCCTGACATAGAATCTTAGAATGGTAAGGTTGGAAGGGACCTCAAGGATCATCCAGTTCCAACTCCCTGACATAGGCAGGGACACCTCCCACTAGTACAGGTTACTCAAGGCCTTGTCCAACCTGGCCTCGAACACCTTCAGGCAGGGAGCATCCACAGCCTCCCTGGGCAACCTGTGCCAGTGTCTCACCACCCTCACTGCAAAGAACTTTCTCCTAACATCCAGTCTAAATCTCCCCTCTACCAGTTTAAACCCATTGCTCCTTGTCCTGTCGTTGCAAGACCTTGTAAATAATCCCTCCCCAACTTGGGAAAACATCTACTGAAAATCAGGAGAAAGTAATATTCTTTTCTATGAAATTATTCTCCATTCTCTACAGGCACACAAACTTGTACCTGAAAATACAGGGAAGAGTCACCGGTTTTGCTCACACTGGTTCAGTGGCACAGATGTGATTATTTTCAGGTGACAAAATCTTTTCTCTTACACAGCAGCCTTGCCTTTTGGTTTTGGGTTTTTTTTCAATACATAATTATCTAAGCACNAAAAAAAAAAAAAAAAAAAAAAAAAAAAAAAAAAAAAAAAAAAAAAAAAAAAAAAAAAAAAAAAAAAAAAAAAAAAAAAGATCTAGTAAAAATGCAAGATGAGAGGATTTTTACAAGTCATTTGTATCAAACTATATCTAAAACATATGTTTCCAAGGCACAATTTCAAGTGCTTCATGGGAAAAGATTGCACAGAGCCAACTTATTAAATGTCAGTAGTCTCTTTACAAAAGCCTACTGCTATTACTGCACTAAAATCCAGGCTCAAGGAAAAAGACTTTTTTGTTTTGTTTTGTTTTCAGGCTCAAAGAATCTACCCTCTTTAATGTTATAAATATTCTCATAGATATTCACAAAATGAAGAAATCTAGAGAGTATTACAATAGCAAAAAGAGAGGGAGCTGTTCAAAACAAAGCTGTGGTTTGTTAAACCAGAGGGGAACAGAATATATCAAATACATATTTGAGTGCAACTTTCTACTTACTCCTTTTGTGAATTTTCTACAATCATTGAAATTAATAAGTCCTACTACTTATCACAGGGTAGGTTCCTTCCTTATCAACACCTGGGAGCATTCCTATGGCAGACAGTCCTGTCTATAAATCTCCAACTTAACCTGCAATATCACTTCTGACAGGATCCAGTTTCTCTTCTAGAGATGAGATTGTACAAAATCTCTATTGAATTTGGTGAGAGAGACAAAGACCTGTTAGAAACAAAAAAAAACACAACAAACAAACAAACAAACAAAACCACCTCAAAACTAAGTGTCAGTTTAAAGGAATAGATTAAAAGACAGCAGAAAAAGGCTTAAAGGCACACAGCCTATACTTTGAAACACTATCATCAGGCAGGCTTCCAAAAATCATGGGGACTAGAATAGTGTAGATGTGTTTCTGACTTTGTCAGTGATGCACTGTAAATATACCACCAAAACCAGTTCACCTTGTAAGAAAATCGTGTCAGGTAGATCATGTGAAATGTAAAGAAACCTCATAAGAAGTGAATCCTGTAACCACCACTTTGAGAACAACAAAACTAACTCATATTTCAGAGTTTTTCTACTAAGTTGTGATGAATGTGAAAGACTTCCAGGTGTTGTTTTTTTTTTTTTCCAAAATTTTGAGATTTACAGCTTGTTTCCAATAAAAGCTTATGGACATACTGTAAACTATGTAAAAACTGTAAATACAACTTCAGAACCACTGCAAACTCTTCTCTCCAGAGAGTAACTTGCAAGTGAAATTTCTACGTCCTCGTTCAAGTTAGGCAGTAACGGAAAAACCAAGCACAGGTGATTGTTGCAATAAAGTCAATTTGGACAGGCAAGACAGATACTCCATTATCTTACAATTCCCTCTGTAGGCTTACACTGTAGTAATGCATTTCATTAAGTACAATATTCATACTGAAAGGGGGAGGGATTTCACCTTCATCACAAAGGCAAAGTATTTTTATTCCCCCCTCCTGCACCTTTCTTAGGGTTCTGCCCCTCTAATCAGCATATCTAGATGGTGGTGCACAGCACCATAGAATCATAGAATGGTAAGGTTGGAAGGGACCTCAAGGATCATCTAGTTCCAACCCCCTGCCATAGGTAAGGACACCTCCCACTAGTACAGCTCACTCAAGGCCTCGTCCAGTCTATGTGCTTTGAGCCCTCCTCTACACGCACAACTGCCTCACCTTGGACTTCAAAGCAGCCTGCTCAGTGGGATTAGTGAAGTGTCTCCAGTTTTGTACTGTGAGTATCACGGTTTCCCTGTGATAGACTACTCAGAGAAACAGAATCAAACCACCAATAAAAGACAGTATGTGCAAAGAAAGAGAAATAAAGCAATGACAGCAGAATACCTAATTCCTTATTTGACTAACTACTGGCAGTGCTATGCTGGTTACAAGGATTCTGTATCTGTGCATTAAAAGCTAAAGTACCAAGTTTGTTCTATCATTTAGATAGGAGTTTTTGAAAACAGTGAGTGGAAGTAGACTTGATTTACTGCATATTGCAAGTTCACAACATCTCAGCTGTTCAGAAGCTGTGGTGGGCCCTATTTGTAGTCCGCTGGTGACATGCAGTGACTCCTCAGTCACACCAAGTTGGTATACACACTGCTTAACGTTTGGGGAGATTTTAGCAGAGATTTGTATATCACTAAAGCAAAATTTAAGGCAAAAGCTTAAGTAGTAGATTTATTTAACATGTGAATGAAGTGTAAACTGGCACGAAACAGACTAAGCCTAGAAACTGTAATAGTGTCCTGCTGAAGTTGAGGAACACCTAGTGTGTGATGTTATGCATTTATTCTACAGGCAGATTGACTGCATTACTAAATGCAAAATGCTAATTTTCAGGCACTTGTATGTTGAAAATCACAGAACTACAAAAAAAAGCACAGCAGAAATTTTCTGCTCTTCTAATATATGGTAAAATATGATGGAGTTATTTGAATTGCACAGGAGGTTGGACAGCAATAAAATAGGCTTGCAACTAGATTGTATAATGAATTCCATGGGGGTTGGGTAGACATTCAAAAAACAGTATTAACATTAAAAAAAAAAAAATTAGGAATGCAAGGCCTTAATTCTTCCAACACCTTTCAGTTTTTAGAATATACATTATTTTGCATTGTAAGAATCAACTTTTTTAGAGATCTTTGTAGGAAAGTGGAAGATAGCATTTTGATAGAGACTTCAATTCTTTTTCTGCCATAAAGAAAAATGAGACATTAGCAATAAAAGAGGAGAAGTGTACTTCATAATGCCTTTTATGATTGCACTGCATCAAGAGAACAGACTTTTGGTCATTGCAATATTTCCATTTTATAGCACTGTTTACAAAATGCCAACGAACAAATAGATTCCTAATCATCAGAGTAGGAAGATTCTGGAACAGTTTCCTGGCAGAATTAGTTAGGATAGGAAACTCAGCTGAGTTTTAAAAATTGATCATTATATTTTTGAAAACAAGATTGCTTGATATAGTAGGGAAATTATCGATTGTGAGAAGGTTGCTTTTGATGCAATGTTCCCGAGTTACTACGCCATTTCTCTGAGGCCAGGTTTCCAAAAGCTTATTATCCTTATCTTATTAATTTACCTGAGTAGAAAGAACAACAAATTACAAAAAAGAAAAGAGGCAAGTGTGGGTGCACACCCTCACACACCCACCAACCTGCGAGCCATCTTCTTTTCTGAAATGGGAGCTTCGTTGTCAGATATACCTGGAAACAGGAACCAAAGAGGCACTCCGCACAAACAATATAATTCGAAACACAAATCAAAGAGAAATTCTACACAAACAATATGAGGAGAGGCTGAGGGAGCTGGGAGTGTACAGCCTGGAGAAGAGGAGGCTCGGGGCAGACCTCATTGCTGTCTAAAACTACCTAAAGGAAGGTTGTAGCAGGGGGGGGTTGGTCTCTTCTCCCAGACAACCAGCAACAGAACAAGGAGACAGTCTCAAGCCGGAGGAGGTCTAGGCTGGATGTTAGGAGGAAGTTCTTCATTAAGTAATTGTCATTGGAATGGGCTGCCCAGGAAGGTGGTGGAGTTGCCATCCCTGAAGGTGTTCAAGAAAAGCCTGGATGAGGCAGTTAGTGCCATGGTCTAGTTGATTGGACAGGGCTGGGTGATAGGTTGGACTTGGAGGTCTCTTCCAACCTGGTTGATTCTACGATTCTAGTTTCAGCAGCTCACGCTACAATATTCCCACAATGGATTGGAAAGTCTTCAAGCTTAATATGCACAACAGAGGTTTTGTTTTGTTAACTTGTCACAAGAAAGGCAAACTACACGAGAAGATGAAAAGTGCTTGCAGTGTTTGCTGTACATTTTGGTTCCAGCCAGTTTAGGTATATAATTATTTCTCCTACTAATTATTTCCTAAACTCATTCTATTGCATTTTCCTTCCCTCAACCTCAATGGGTTTGCCCAAGCCATCAGAGTACTGCACCCTTCCAAGAGATGTAGTTTTGTAGACAGACAAAGAGGTGCCACAGGCTCCCATATGCATATTGGTTAAGTCACCCAAGCTCCTCTAATCACTCTTGATACTGCACAGTTCCTCTTCACAAGCCAATAATCACAAGATCACCCTGACTATTACATTTCTCAGCCCAACCAGAATATTTCCAGGTGACTTTATTAAGCAGACATCATTAAGCAGCACTTTAATTACTACCCTGATTAAGACAACATCAAGCCTAATTTTCAAGCCAAAGAATTGTAAATAAAAGTAAAGAAACACTTAGTATTGACAATACTTACAGCCTCTTTTGTTCTCAGCCCATTAATCACCGTCTCAGGTTAGTGATTTTAAGAACAATTTGGCAATACTATAACTTCAACGAAGCTTAGGGAAAAAAATCCTGTTTCTTTTTTAAAATGTATAGAGATGCCTTCAGCTATACTTCAGAAATGGTTCAGAATTCATTTCTAAGCCAGAAACTGTAACAATACATCTTATTATTAAATGTGAAACACACAGATTCTGCTGCCAAATAAATCTCCAGTAGTACAAAGTCCTCCAGGAATGTCTTCCTTTCCACCTCTGAGTTTTTTTCATCTCATGCTGCCTAAGGGCCAATTCCTGCAGTAACTTTGCCCACCTCCGGAGCCTCTCTCCTCCGCCTCTTCCCTTCCACTCCTATTGTTCTGTTATTTGTTAAATCATTTTTGTCAAGATAATTGGACTTTCCAGAGCTTGATCCACCGATTTAAGGTGAAAGGTACATATTTACTTTCTCACACAGAGCCACTGAATCAATTTCCCTCCTGGCAGCCTCCCTCTAATAAAAATATTTTTCTCTCTTTTTACTTAAAAGCTCATAAATACCTCTTTGGTAGAGAAAGTCTCTAACCTCTGTGCCTCACTGCTACACCTCTGTGAACGACAAAATGAACTCACTAAGGATACAGACTTAGGAAAGATGAATTGTGTATTTAAGCAAGTTTGCCTTCAGCACTCTCTTCCCTATTTTGCCCTCTGCAGAGCTCACTCATTGCCCTTGTGTCTGCATATCTTCTCTGTGCCCAAAGCACTCAAAAGTGAAAACACCAGACACAAAAGGTTTTTTTGCTTCCTCCTAAACACAACATGCACAAGTATCGCTAATGAGGGTCTGTGTTACTTTCCATGTATTGGCTACTGGAAAGTTTGTGATCAATGTTACCACAACTGAGTGGATTATCTGGAAGAGCAAAGCATTTCTGCTGTACTTGTTGTAATCCAAAGTGTCCTAGTGAAATGCTCATGAATTGATGCTCCTTCCACCTTTTTATTGGTGCTCTTTTATTTCTTTTTTTTCCCAGAGTTATTACAACAGAAGTATAACATGCTTATCTATTTCCAACATTTCAACAATGGCAAATTTATTTTGCATTAGTTTTTTTTACTGTGACCTGACATGAAATGACTGAAGAAGTTTTACCTTTAAAATTTTCATAAGGAGAGGTGAGGGTAAGAGCAAGTGGATGCCTGTGGGTTACAAGGAACTCATGTCCTGGAGCCTGTTAAAGTAAACCCCCATACGGACACACACTTGCCTAGACAGTAACAACCTAAATGCACCTTTGACCTTACTTCACCTTTCCTCTTAAAAACCCACTTTTTTTTTTTTTTTTAAATGTTCAGTCCCTGTCATAAATGTCCAAGGAGACTATCCAAAACAGAAGCAAGAGTCACCCTCTGGCACTGACTGTATTTAAATCAATGTTCTAAAATAAATTATTGTTTGGTAAATAACTGCAACTGGACTGGCATGCTGGGAGTGTGAACTACCACTGTGTGTTACCTGGTGCTGTGACTTTGTTTTGGAAAGTGATTTCTCTCATTCTTTTGAAAGCTAAATAATCTCCACTTTTGCATGGAAATGAAGATAAGCAATTCTGCAAGTTACTATAGAACAAATCTGTAATAAATTACTGACAGAGTATTTTAATCACACCTTCTTTACTGCGCTGACAAACCAGACGGGTCAGCTGCTAACAAAAAGTTTTTCTCTTCCAGATATTTCATTCTGTACGTGCACAGAAAGACACACATCTTTATTTCAGCTTGCAAATATTGAGTACTTTATTTTTCAATGTGAATGTCTCAGCGTGTTGCTAGAACAATAAATATGTTATTCAGAAACTCTATCCATGTAGAGTATTTTTTTCACAAACAACAGAGATGCATTCCCCTATAAAAACAACTCCATTCCCCTAGCAGGTCATTTGTACAAGACAGTTTGTCTGCAGGGCTAAGACTATGCCTGATATCCTCCACACTCCCTTAACAGATTAAAATCTCATGTTGCAATTAAGTTCAGTCAGTTGCCAATAGGGTGTATAAAATGAAGAAAGGTTGTACCTCCCCTAAGTTTTTTAGTAGGAGAGGAACATTTACAGCAATGCCCCTTTCTGCAGCACTCATGAGCAAGAACTTCAGATGCCACCAGAGTGGCTTAGTGATACCCATAATTACCCTTAGGTTAGGTAATTGTTCAGTTATTAGACTTGCTTCACTTATTAGACTGCATAGCTCAAAACTGAGACAAAGTCCTCAGGCCTGAAAGTTCTCTACAAAGTAAAAGATGCAAAGCAGTTTCTTTCTCTGTGTGCCATAGTCTTATAGAAAAATATTTTTTTCTCTGACAAAATCCTATTCATTGATGCATCTCAAGCAGCCCTTAGCCTGTTATTTTTCTGTTCTTGATGACAGGAAAATCCTTCATACTTTTTCTATTTAAAGATATAGAGCTAGCTCTATATCTTTATATCTAGACGGTGGCTAGCTCTAAAGCAATACTTGTGAACAGTTGCACAAGTAGTTGAGGATCATTATTGACATAAAAGCTTATAAAACACCTTGTCTGAATGAACTAGATCTGACTGTACAATCAGCAAAGAGAAGGGAGAAGTTGTGCAGTGTTTCATAAGTTTGTTCCAAAATAAGTCCATAGCGAAGAACAAAAAGTACACTTTGTGACAGGGAGATACCATGAAAATGAAGTGGGAAAAAAAGAGTTGAGGATCAGGCTTGAATTTAAGTTACTTTTGGTATTATCTACGGTATTCTTCTCAGGCTGCAAGATAACTGTCAACCAGTTCTACTACAACACCAGGAAAGGTAGAGATGGTGAGGGAACAGCAATNAAACCATTAACGCTGCTAAGATTTAGTTTTTATTTACACTGCACAGAGGTTAAGGGTGTAATGATGGTTTTATTAGTATGGATTTGCAGTCCTTTTGTAAGCCTGTGTCATAGCCTTAACACTGAGTAGATGTACGAGTTCAAAGTGTTAATATTTCATACAGTAGAAGCAGAAACAAAACCTACTTTGGAACGAAGTACATCATTACTGCAAGAGACCTTTTCTGCTTTAATTACAAGTCCCTGCCTTGATGTCTTCATGGAGTTCTTGCTATTGGTTGGGGTTTTTTTTTCATATATTTAACTCCCAAGTTTTTTAAAATATTTGCAACATATTTGCAAATATTTGCAATATTTGTATGCTAAAAAACCACACATTTTCTCTGCCCTAAAAGATTGTAATTTTTTTTTTTTTTCCTAACAGAGTACAGAAAATAGTTCACTTGCATTTTTATTCCTGAAAGTCCAATGTTATTTGTTCCCTGACGGACTTCTTCACACGCAGAAGTTGTAAAACTGAAGAGTAATTTAGAACAAAAAAGGGTCAAGACATTAATCTACTACTTTTTTTTTTTTCCTAAGCTCTGTCCTTAATTTTCCACATAGCCTCTGTATCACATAGGGTACATAACTACAGATCTTCCAGTTTTGCAGGAAAGCATGGAACAGGTTGCCCAGGGAGGTTGTGGCTGTTCCATCCCTGGAGGTGTTCAAGGCCAGGTTGGAGGAGGCCTTGAGTGACCTGTACTAGTGGGAGGTGTCCCTGCCTATGGCAGAGGATTGGAACTAGAAGATCCTTGAGGTCCCTTCCAACCTTACCATTTTATGATTCTATGTTTTATCAGCCACTTCTTGATTCCTTATACTTTTTGAAGGACAACAAACCATGTGCCAAGCTGAAAGCACTGAAACAAGAAATACATTTCCTCTAAGGTGCCACGCTTTTTAAGAGAAAAAATAAAGTCTTAAATAATTTTTTTAAAAAGTCTTAAATAAAGTGCCTTAAATATAGGGAAATTAAAGAATTGCAAGCCCTTTGATAAATGCTGCCCAATCTGCTTAAAAATATTTTATTTGGAAACTTTTGTGTTTCGGGAAAAGAATGAATATATGAACAATACACACACACACACACCCTCAACAAAACAAACCAAAAAGCAAACAAATAAAAAATCCTCCAAACCCCCAACCAGTTTAATTTATCCACTGGGGAAAAATACCAAGGTTTTCAGCACTAACCTGCTTTTAAAAAGTAAATGAAGTAGGTGTGACGTGGTAGATATCAGGCAATGCTGCAGCATTTTGACTAAATCTTTGCTGTTATAGAATCATAGAATGGTAAGTTTGGAAGGGACCTCAAAGATCATCTAGTTCCAACCCCCTGCCATAGGCAGGGACACCTCCCACTAGCACAGGTCACTCAAGGCCTCCTCCAACCTGGCCTTGAACACCTCCAGGGAGGGAGCAGCCACAAGCTCCCTAGGCAACCTGTTCCATTGCCTCACCACCCTGACTGGAAAGAACTTCCTCCTGACATCCAGTTTCAGTCTCCCCTCTGTCAGTTTAAACTCATTGACCCTAGTCCTGTCATTACAAGACTTTGAAAATAGTCCCTCCCCAGCCTTCCTGTAGGCCCCCTTCAGATACTGGAAGGCTACTCTAAGGTCTCCTTGAAGCCTTCTCCTCTTCAGGCTGCAGAGCCCAAACTCTCTCAGCCTGTCCTTATAGCAGAGCTGCTGCAGCCCTCTGATCCTTTATATAAATTCACAGAATTAACTATGCCCATACACCACAGAATGAGATTTTGATTTCCAGAGTAGAATAAATTCAGTGTGAGGCTAGGTCTTAGAAATAGGTGGGCACACAGACCTCTGCAGAAAGTTTGGAGCTTTACAATAAATGTTTGTCAAAAGAAGTCCTTGGATGCTATAATAGATCCGTTTTAATGTCTGCCTCTTCATAATAAACTCATCGTGAAACTACAGCACAAAAGCCATCGGCCAAGAGTGCTGCTGGGCACCTGAAGTGCTCAACATGTATATTATGATTAAGAAGAGGAATGAGAGCAAATTATAAACATAACATCTAGATTTAGAGCCAGTAGTTCCACTTCAACAGTTTTTAGTATTATTCCAGGTTGACACATTTAAAAATTATTATATAAACTATATACTATGAAAAATGTATTATTTATTGATGCTTGGTATTAAGTAAAAGATTGTCTCAGTAAGTGAAGCCCTCAGGTTGACTATTCATTGGGATGATACATCTCATTGCTCAGCCAACAAGTTACAAACTGAAGTTATTTTTTCTCTTTAGAGTAATATGTTCACAAAACCAAAACTGCCTTACTTCTTCCAAAGCCTGAACTAAGTAAACACCTAGTTCAAAGAATCCCATCTATGGCATTCTGTCACTGATGTTCTCTAGTGGTATTTGAAGATCTTCCTTCAGTGGATGGAAACAAACATGTTCTGTTCTTTGCCAAGTTTGTAATTATTTTTTTAGCCCTTAGAGACTTCTGACTCTTAGACAGGCACTCAGTAATTAGTGACAGGTTTGCTATCAGCTCCTGTGCCAAGGCAGCGGGGGGAGATGCACCACCACCTGCAGCACATGTACAATAATATTATTGGACAAAAGTATGGTGAGATGGGCACCAGCCAGGCATGTTCCGATTTGGATGTGCTGAGTTGGTAGCAGGAAGGTATCCTCAGAACCTCTGGGCTTGTGAAATACAGTGATTGTCTTCTTAAGCAGTGGTGGTTACTGACTGATTTCACACACGGACTTCCATCTTTGAGGAAAGTATTTTACTAAATCCTGCAGCATGAGGATTCTACACACAGCATGGCATTCTTAGATGAGTGATTAATGCCCTAATATTTGGTGTGTAAGTGTGAGGATAACATTTATTTCACTGGCCATGGATTTCACTCTTTCTATAACATTCTTCCTGTCATTTCCATACAGTTTAAGAGTGAGCCAATGCAAGTCAGTTAAAATGGAAGTTATAGCTATTAACAAACTCATATTTCAGCAGATTTGTGTCAGAATTTTGCACAGTGACATTTCCTCTTCCTCCTGCTAAGTGGTCTAATATAAGTCATTCTTTCTCTTTTTTTCTTTCTGTACCTCAGAGCCCAATACATAGCATTTTCAAATGTCAGCACTGTAGAAGGCCAAGAAGCACTCAGCACTGTGTGAGAGCAGCCTCCTCTTAGTTTGGACCTGTATTCATATACACTGACATTGAGGAAAAGCCAGAGCATGCAACAGAAAATTTGGGTTGAACTTTCACTGGAGTGAAGGTGCCCAACATTATTGATGCAGACAATGATCTAAGCATGACCCAGAATATCTACCACAGTAGCTGAAACGTGCTTATTCTATAGACATAACCACTCAAGTCCTGTTTTTGAATAGTACTATGATATGCCAGGGATAAATTAAGGGAGTTTAAACCAAGTTACATCACCTTATTCTGACAGAGATCCCAAATAGATCTCACACATGACTACATCCCCAGGAGCTGCTTTCATGGTCAGGTCTGTCCCACAGAGCAACTTCCTGGCAGGACTTCTGTTCTTCAGAACAACAGAAAGTCTGACCACACAATACAACAAAAGTACCAAGCATCAGTTTCAGAAAACATGAATCCTGACTCATTTTTTGTGAAGTAACTAGTACCATTCCCTTGTAACCGACCTGCACTCCTGATTAAAGATCATCAAAAGAGGATGTGCTTTTAGCCTTGTCCACATACTTACTGTAAGCAAAATCAAAATGGCTACCAAAAATGTCTACCTTCAAAATCAGGAAAAATCCTAGTCACTCACAAATATTTTGCTAGTAATGTCAGTGGTTTTGTGCTCCCTTGGTGGGTTTAAAAAAACCCAAACAAAAACAAAACACCAAACAAAAAAAATCCCAAACCAACCACCAAATCCCAAAACCCCCTCCCAAAAAATAAACAAAAAACAAACAAGCAAACAAAACCACAAGCAAAGGGAGAACATCATCGACTTGACCTAGAGTAGATCAATACTGGTAAATATTCTCAGAAGGTTACTTTCCCATTCCCACAATCAGAAAAAAAAAAACAAACAACAAAACAGATACATTTGACAACAAGGCAAGAAATATCAAGATAAATGACATATTTATCCACCTATATTCATGCTTAAAACATAGAGGATAAAATGTTTAGTGGTTCAGACACAGGAGGTGGAGGCTTTGTTTCATGGTTGGAGTGAGGTAATGGCTTCTCCAGGCATGGAAACTGAGGCACTGGGTGGAGGGGCTGGTGTGCTTTCTAGCCCCATTTTTCTTGGCTTCATCTGGATTAATGCACCTGCCCTGGGAAAGTCAAGATGTCTGAGTAGAGTTTTTGCTTCCATGCCTGAGAAGGAGACAATGGACCAAACCAGCTGCTTGCAGGTGAATTTGTGTGGCAGTTGCCTGGCAACTCACATCAGGGAAGAATTTAGATCCAGCATTAGCAGCTCATTTTGGAGGAGATGAAACTATGCCAGGAGTTTTTATCTGTGGGAACAATGGAAAAGAGCTTCTTTGTGAAAACAGTGTGTGGAGAATATATCTAAAGCAAGTCTCTGTCGAAAGGGTGCCGTAATGGGACTTAACATGTGAAACAGAATCTGAAACTCAAACACTAATATGAACTCCCTGACATTTGAGTACAGGTTCAGAATCCCCTGGAACAAGCAAATAAGGTATTGTTCAAATACCACATAATTTTTTAATTAAAAAGACAAGTGTTACCAAAGGAGGGAAAAGACTATTGATAGAACAAAGGTAGGTTGCGGCAGGGTAAAACTGAGCCTTCTGAGTACAGCCTCTTCCACAGTGATGCCAGCAGGCAGGAAATCAGTACAAATCACTCTTCTCTACACTCCAGAAGGCTATATAGGATTGCTAGTTGTAGATGGACTGAACTAGACATGCTGAATCTTTTCAGTGATCGTATTTTAAGTAAGAATTAAACTGCTGTGGAAAAAAAAGCCCCAACTCTAAAAACACTGGGTTTTATTTCTCTTTCCTCACTTGCATTTGCTACTGATGCACAAACAAGAAGAGAATAAATGAAAGGTTTCATTTCAGGATTACTTTAAACCAAGTCAGAATATTTTCTTTTCACTAAATTGATCTGGACAGCTTTGTTTTCAATCTGCTTTAATTGAAAATATGAAAATGAAATATTACATTTCTCTCATAAATAATTCCAAATTGGTGGTCCACAAAAGACTGAAAGGTTTCAGGTTTTCTTGTTCTGACTGTATAAAACTAAATATTTCTATGATGTAAACGTCAAGTTTCATTTAAAACAAAATATATCCTGAACAGCTACAACAAATTTCAAAGTAGCAGGTTCAGATTTTAGCTTTCTCCTAACCCTCCACTGTGTAGCTTTTGGCATCTAACCAAGAGGATTAATTTTAAAATGCACCTATAGAAGGTGACTGTCATTAGATATGGAAGATTTAAATTTAGCCAGAGCAGTTGATTAGTCACCAGCTCCCAAACTGGAATTTCTCCTTCTGCAAAGTTTCATCAGTATTATGTCATTGAAAATGGCAAATTGCAATGTCCTTAGTGGCTGCTTTTGATAAATGCTGTGCCTCAGTTTACTCATTGGAATTCTTAGGTGTAATTAAGTGTAAATTACCAGAGAGTAAAAGGTGTTATATAAATGCAAATGAATTGCTAAAAATAACTCCCACTGACCCTTCTTTGAACCAAGTCATGTCCTCCACGAAGAGCTCCTTTCAGAAATGTAAGGCTATGAGGAGCCTCATGCTTTAGAGGTCCCTTCCAACCCAGACCATTCTATGATCCCAGAATGCTGAAACAGTTGGCATTAATTTGCCTGACACTAGAATGAAACACAAAATCTAGTTTAGCATCTGGAGCACCACAGAATCTCCTCCAGATCCCTGACACCACACAGTTCTAAGTGAGTTTTTAGAACAACCTTATAGCATAATCACAATTAATCAGGGTGTGGTGATGCTATAACCATAAACCATGTAAAAGATTTACATGTAAAGCTTGAATTAAGAATAAATGTGCATGAAGAATGATGTCACTGCTTTGGGGGTGCTATGGAAAAGACTTCAACAATGCTGCCAATATGGAAGTGAGGCAACTTTTTGGTATGGCTATCCAAAAACCGATCCAGAGATTTACATATTCAGGAGGAAGGTCTCAGGGGACTGCAGCATTTGGAGAGATTGTGGATTTTAAATACACATGGCAGCTAGCATCTATGGGGCTAATAAATTTTTATGGCTACATTTGACAAGTAGCTGCTTCAAGAAAGCGAAAGAACAGTTTACAACTTCCTATAAACCACTGTAAAAGGTTTGTAAAATACACCTTCGTGGTGTTCGCGAGCCTTGAAAATGTACTGAAGACTAATCAAGATGGAATAAAAGTCTAAGTTAATATAGAATGACAACAGTGCATGGACAGGACTTTGTATTTTTCCAAACAGGACACACAACATCCCAGGAAAATAAAGAAACAACTCCAGTTCTTATTACAGACTTGTAAACATATCAGTAACTCAGCAAATGAAGCTACTGATAAGTAGAAAATCAATTCCTTGGAAGATAATTAAGAAGGCTTAATATTGTGGTTTCACTGCTGGTTACCAAAATATTTGTTTGTAAGTAGATGCTTTGTTCTTTAATTAATTTGTCTGCTCAGGTACACTGCATAATTTTATTAGAGAAACCCACTGGCATTTATTTAGTAAATCCCCACTTCATGAACTTTACACCTACATCTACATATCTACCCTAGCTAAAACTTTTGGTCAAAGACCAAACATTATAAGAAAGGCAAGAAAAAATAAAAAGAAGGAAGTTTTTTCATTCGTGCCTACATTTAGATGACATACAAGAAGCTATATATTTCTAGCCTTGTCATTATTTGGAAGAGATACCTGCACAAAGAAAAAGGATAGAAGTAAAGCAATGATTTCCTCAGAAGAAATCCCAGTATATGTCAGGTGTGTATCAACTCTTTCATGAATTCTAAGCTACTTTCCTGCAATTTAGAACCATTACTCATTTACATCACTGGATCACTAACATGGACTTTTTAATGTTAAAAAAAAAAAAAAAAAACAAACCAAAAAAACCCCCAAAACAACCAAAATATCACTATCCCAAAATTCAGGATCTTCTTGTTATTTTTCAAAGGCATCTCTCCATCAGCTTTACGAGGTCTCCAGAATTTACTATGGTGGATGGTGTATGGTGACTGAAATTTAAAAAAAAAAAAAAAAAAAAAAAAGGGAAAGGGAAAAGATTTGCTACTCTAGCAGACTAAGAAATCTCTTTGAAGAAGTTCTCACTACACAAGATTTATGATATAATTCAGCATTAATGGAAAGTAAAACCCATAAGGTTAACAGCAAAGTCTGAAAATCTGCCTTGAAATGTATTTACATAACATGGAAAGTAGCTGCCCTAGAGCAAGATTAGAAGTAGATATACACACCTAAGTGCATACTTAGAGAGTCTCATGTATTATACAGTGTCTTCCTGCAGAAGTTTTGTGAACATTTGGCTTTTACTTTTTCACTTTTTTCTCCACTGAAGGCACAACATCCCCAGTATGGAGTGAAGGAGACAGTCCCCTGCCTTGCTGTATAGTTTTACTTCTGCAGTATTTTGCTTTCATTACCTGCAATCTGTGATCACAGAGAAAGTAAGGACTGTCCCAAATAAGCTTAAAACCTAGCAGAAGGAATATCAGAAATAAAATTTTGTACTTTGTGTTCCAGAAGAAGTAGTAGTTATTCTTGCATTGCAGAAAGAAAGAATGATCTAGAGGATGCATCTAAGGCAGAGAGATAGTGATGAGGCACTGCAGTGATGTTGTACCAGGATACTGCTCTCCATGGAGCCCTAAACCTTTAAGCATGTTTCATTTAAGATATCTCAGTGGCAGTACTTGTTCAATGAAGCCCATTTTCAGACTAAGGGGTTAGACTTAATCAAGAAGATAAGGACTTCTGAACTGAAATCACTGTTGCAGTGGAACTGTCAAGTGTTAGACTGGAAATCTGTGAGTCCACTGCTGGTGTTCATTTTCTTTATTATGACAAGTAAAATTTTCTAGTATCAGAGCCTTATGGCCCAAATTTTAATGGTTGAGAATGTCGCTAGACTGTACTGCAACCCCTCTGATGGGAGAAGTATCGCAGGCCCCAACAGAAGGTTTGTAACTCAGGTATCACAGAAACACAGAATCCCACAGTGGATAGATTAGAATTGCCTAAATACTGCTTTCAAGTTTCCAGTAAGCAGGACTGAAATTATTTTCTTTCCCTGAATTTTCAAGTGAAATAGAAGGACTTGACACACTGAGGGACTATGACAAGTGCACAGACAACTCATTTGAAAGTTCTGAGTACATTGAGGCACTGGAACAGGTTGCCCAGGGAGGTTGTGGCCGCTTCCTCCCTGGAGATGTTCAAGGTCAGATTGGATGAGACCTTGAGTGACCTGCGCTAGTGGGAGGTGTCCCTGCCTCTGGCAAGGGATTGGAACTAGATGATCCTTGAGGTCCCTTCCAACCTTACCATTCTATGATTGCTGCTGTGTAATGATCATAATAACTTTAGCATATACTAGAAGGAATTACCACCAGGTGGAGTCAGGTGTGCACTTTGCTTTGTGCCACAATGGGGTTCTGAAGCAGTATATTCAGCATACAATGCAGCTTCTCAATGTGAAAAAGATGTATTTGTGGATTAATAATTTCCAGCACATCCACCAACCATTCAGGAGGTTACAGTTTAGCTCAGCCTTCTAATCAGATGATGTGCAATACAGTCCCCAAGTCACTTTAGTATGTTCTAGAGGTAATTGTGTTTTCTTTAGGACAAATGGGAACACACCCTTTTGGGGGAGTAAAAGACAAAAAGTCAATAAAATAAAACCTTTAATGACTGAAGACTCTACCACAGAGCACAGCTCAGGACATCTGAGTTAAGTGCAGTGACAGCTAACTGACCTTGAGAAGCCATCAACTGGTGGAAATCCAGCATGATTCCCCGTAGAGGGACTGCAGAAGGCAGAGGTGGGGAGAATGTACTCAAGAACCTGAAGGTGCAGCTGCAGTCTTGGCTCTAACCCTTGTCTCTTGGGTCCCTTGAGATTTCTGTTTTCTGTAACTTATTGTTCCATTACTTAAGTATATTGAAACCTGTTTCCTCTACTGAGAGGCATCTCTTTAAAGACTTCAGCTATGCAAAAGCCAAATACCTGCACTATGAGCCACTCTGCTCTTCCAGCCTGGCCCTCCAAACAAATGAGATTAAAACCCTACACCACATATGACCTGTGGAGACAATGAGTTAAATTCATTATATCCTGGAAGACTTTGGAAAATCTTTAGTGACAATGTAAGAGAAAAGTCAAAGAGGAGTAAGAGTGAATCACAGATGACAACACTTGGTGTTCCACAGTAAGAAAGCTAGTCTATAGAACAGAACAACACAGCAACACAAAATCATACCCTAATTTCTCCATGCAAGTTTACTTTGAAACCTGAGGGGGTTCAAGATGAACAGTATTCCAATAGAGACAACACACACAATATCTGACTGTTAATGAAGCTGAATAAATAAAGCCCACGTCAGCAGTCCTGGTAAGGCCTCTTACTGACCATGCAGCACCCCAGAGTCCTTGAAAATTCTCTTAAAAACACATCCCTAGTTCCTTTAAAAAGATTTTGTGAAGTTCTTGAAGTATGTTAACAATCCACTGAGGCTTGTGCTAAATGGGTCACCATTTCATTAATCTCTTTCAGGAGGCTGACAAATGTACCCTGTAGGGACTCGAATCACACAGCATAGCCTGGAGTTCCAGCTCATCTGCAAGCGAGTTTCAACACTGCCACATCGGAAGGAATTTTTTTGTTCAGAGTTCAAGTTATAAGATTTTGTCTTTGTTTTTCATTTTTTAAAACGCAGTGTGAACACCAAAAGCTGTGTTTACAAAAGTAGGCTCTCAGCTCTGTGTTGCACCAGGCAGTCACACTATTTTAGCAAGAGACTGTGTCAGTTTTTGTGGTATCTGCATGAACTTCTGGAGTTCTGCAATCAGATTACAATTTGTGTTATCATCCAGGACACCTATGGTAAAGTTCAAAATCACAACAAGCTTCTATACAGATGTCTACAGATATACACCTTACCTTAAACGAGAAACTGAGAGCATTTATGAAATAAGGAACATGCTGAATCTGAGCCTCAAGCTACTTTTAAGCATGAGAAGCTTAAGCCGAGTTATGGATAGGAAAAACATATCCAGAATGCCCTTGATGCTTTCTCTCTACATAGGAAACTTAATCTAATAACAATAGTAGAGATGGTCACATTTAATCTGATTCGTCAATCCTCCAGAAATCCTGCCTGAGCTTATTACTCACACACAACAAACCCAGATGTTCAGGAGAAGCTTAATGAAAGGATGATGTACATAGTCCCTGTACACACGTGGCTGATCAGCATTTGAACTTGTTAGGTTAGGTTAGGTTTGGTTGCACAGGTATCAAACATTGTTCAGCAAACCATGAGGAGCATCAAATTTACTGTATGGCAGAATTGTTAATAAGAGACATCTTTCAGGATGGGCAACATCAGACAAAGATGTAGCATCTTAATCAGTGTGCATGGAAGTGCAGGACCATAAAATCTGAGAACTGTAACTGTGTTAGGACTATGGAAAATGCAGTTCATACATTTCAAAATAGTAATGGCTTGTGTAATCAATATTTTATAGACACCTAGTGTATTAAAAAACAAACCCAAACCTGAGACAGACTATCCTGCAAAGTAAAACTCTCATTTCTTTATTTCCAGTGAGTTTGTTCCAGCACAGTGAGGGATAGATGCGGCTGGAATGCAAATGTGGTTGGTTGTGCTGAGGTGAGGGTACCTTATCTCTCATTATTCCTTGAAGGAGAGGATGGTGTTTGTGTGTTCTTGACTTAGATAAAACAGTATTAAAAAAAAAAAAAAATCTTTGAACTGAATGAAATTAATACAATTAAACATAGGATTGTATTGCACTATCTGGTTGTACTTGTGAATATAATTTTACCTCACACTGTTGCACATCTGCCTAAAGGGGAACCTCACAATTTGTCCTTCAGCAAAAGCTTGGGGAAACAGCAAGTTAATCTGGACTGACAGAAAAAAAATTTTTAAATGTCCTGTTTATAGGTCACATCTGCTCAAAACAGACCATAAAGTGATATGATTCACTTATCTCTGCAGCTTTGGCAAATCACTGGTTCCAGGTGAGTTTTCAGGTTCCTTCCCTCTCTGACTGAATTCTTTAGGAAAACACATTTCCCCAAAGGAGAGCTTGTGATCTTTTTCACTTGAGGAAATAAAGTAAATTTAAACACAGCTATTTCTCATAGTGAAATGCCTACTATTATAGGGTGTAATAGTTTAATAATACCCACCGCCCCTATATCTGGGTATATAAATCTAAACTTATATTAAAGAAGAGTAATAGAAGATATAATTTATAGCATTTTTTTACTTTGAAGAGAAGAGGTAAGAGTTTTCTGATACTATCTAGGCTGGTTAATGCATTCTATAAAACATCCTCTTTCAAATGCAGTTGAATGATTAGGGTTTTCAGTCTTACATGAGGTTTTTCAGCTGTAGAGATCACAATAATTTTGCTGGCCTATGATCACAAAGGACTTTATGTTGCCATGTGTAGACTCAAGTACTTGTGACTTTGTCAGGATTTATGAAATTCTAAGAGGCAGTAGGAAGCCAGCAGGACATTTAAGGCTAAAATCTCATCCGAAATAGCAAGGAAAAGCTTTTGAGGGAAAGATATTAAAGATATAAAAGAATATACTAACAACTCTACAACTGCCCACCACCTGATGAGTTAAGAGTTTCCTGATGTTCATTTATCTTATTTCAAGGGTATACAAACTTGAAATAGTATTTTATTAGTACCTATACAAATAAGTAAGTGTATGTTACTGCATGAAACAATGAAAGCCTTGAACAAACTAACTCACATAATTGATTTCACTGGAAATCTGTATGATTAGGTTTTTGGTATTTAATGTGTTAAGGTAAATAAAGGAAATTTTAAAATTCCAGTTTTAAAAATATGAAAATTGACAAGAGATTGAGAAATTATCCTTGTCTTTGTTTGAGAGACACCAGCTCATACTATTAATGTTTGAGGCCAAAAATTGAATTCAGAACTTCAAATGGACAAGTTGCACATTTTATGTTAAATTTATATGCCTTCGCCTATGCATATACATCTACTGCTGCATTGATGGTCACTGAAAACACTATTAGCTGTTTGAATCTACAGTGGTTAGACACATAATTACCACCTGCAAAGTCTACAGACATCCTAACAAAAGCAGGCCACTTGTTTTATAGAGTTAGCAATAGACTCCCTTTAGATATTCTCGAGTGCATCTTCATTCACTGACTGACAAAAGAAAGAATCATTTTTAGTTTGTGTTCAGGCTCCTCTTCTAATAAAGCAATTGCAAACAACAGAAGAAGAAATTCTACAAAGATTGTGTCATTCATTTGCCCCAACCTGGCACCTCATGAATAGATTTTTTTTGTGGACAATACCAATATCTGACTGGAATATACACGACTCATCTATAAAAGTAATTTTATACAGAATTAGATGGACAGGAGGGAGTTTGAAAGTGGATTTTATATTGCTCCAAGTGGCTCACATAATCATGGCTACACATGTGGTAGTGGTTACTCTGGGGAGGATTTTGTCTTATTCATAGTGTAGAGACTCATTTTTCATTGGCTGTCTGCACTAATTTAGTTTGGTATCCTTCCTAGGAGACTGAATTGTATTTGAAAGCAATACAGAAATGTATCCTTCCTTTTTTTCCTCTTTATTAAAAAAAAAAAATCTTTATTGTCTCTCTGTCATGAGAAGTAACTCTGATGTTGCCTTATCTAGGATGTCGTTGTAGACCACAGGCTTTAGCAGAACATCAAACTTCCAGTAACAGCAAAAACTAAGTTAGCCTCTGAAACAGAAGTGCAGTCTCTGTTTATGAAATAGAAAATACTCATAAAAGGTAATGGCTCAGATTACCTCTCTTTGAATCCAGTAATATAATCCTGCTATGCTTTCTGAATGTTCCCTTTTGGTATATTGGGAGCACAAAGGATAGCACCTCCTTATTTCACAATTTCCTCTCTACACTGCTAGAACAATTTTATTTTCAATATTCTTTTCTGGTGAGTTGGTTGTATTTTATTTGTTTATTTATTAATTTGGTTTTTACTTGTTCGGTTTTGTTGTTGCTTATTATTTCCTTAATATTCTAAGGTTCCTACATTTGCAAATCACCCTGGAGTCATGAATCCTTCCAGTGAAACTGAAAATTGTAAAACACAGTCAAGAAGTCACACCATTTGTCCCCTAGGAAGCACAGCTAAGAGAAGAAGCAGCAAAATGAGAGGCAAAGTACATCCTGATCCACAACAGCTTGTTGGAATAAGTTTGTTCTCTTGTTTGATGCAATTAGCCTTGAAAGAAGCAAACAATGAAAGCCATGGGAACCCTGTGAGGCTGACAGTGAATAAGTTCAATTGCACAACATTCACACATTACTTCGTGAACAAGACACCTTAGCTTGCTTTGATTTTAACTGTGTATTCTCTATTCACTATATATAGGAAATGACACGGGGAGTTTCAAGCTCTTGTTTCTCTGATCAGTAGTAAGAACTTATAAAGAGCAAGAAAAACACCACGAAAATGATGAACTATAGCTCAATTTATCATTTTTTTTTCCTAATGCAAACAAAATCTAAAAGTCAGGAAAATGCTGTCATTTATTCCTTAGAGCAATTATTTGCAGTTATTTCCATTGACAAACCTTACTTTTACTGTCAAAATTTGTTATTCTTTGCCCCAAAGTGGAAAGATTTTACCTAGAGATTTCATACCTTAACTTTCCCCACTCATATTAAAATGGTATCACTGCATTTCTACTCTATAGCAGATTTCAGTTTTTGATAGAAATGACATTTCAATTCCATTCCACCTGTCTGTCACAAATCTGCAGTAGCTGCACAGCATGACTACAATTTAACTACACATTGTCTGGTAGTGAGAGCTATGACGTCTCTTTTGAAATTAGTCTTTTTACATCAAAGAGCAAGTATGGAAACATAAGTAGGAGATTTCAGATTAATCAATGTGAAAAGAGCATCCCAGTTTTTATAGCTGCATGCCCACTGCTGTATGCTCCTCAAACGCTACAAAGACTTGCTAGTGTAATAATCTAGAAAGACTCAGGTATGTGTCCACCACATCCTGGCTGCTACACAAGGAACTCGCTCTACCTGTTTTATTATCTCTTTTCTTTCCAAACTCATATGGATATGGCACATACAAAAGACTGTATATATCTGCTAATCACTTCCTTTTAAACGTTGAGATACAGATGGGAAATACCTCTGGGCCCTATCTGTCTCAGAAAGCTGTATGTGCATGTCTTTAGAACAGGGGTGGCTACTGACATTTCCTCCACTTGGTTTGATGGAGGGAAAAGTAAGACTTCATTTCCTCTTTAAGGGGAAACTCAACATCCTTAGGAAATATCCTCTTTACCATCTATCAAAACAAGCTTTCCTTATTTCACAGCATCACAGTATCACCAGGGTTGGAAGAGACCTCAAAGATCATCAAGTCCAACTTGTTACCACAGACCTCAAGACTAGATTTCATGCAATCTCAAGCCTATGGCACAAATGAGCAAACACAGACTCTCAAATACATGAAAGCCAGCAAAAGAATGTAGGAAAAGGGGGAGAAGAGGAAAAAAAAGGAAAGATATAATTGTTAATATTACATTTTTTTTAATGTTTATGCATATTGCTTTGCATTCTGGGTTAACATCATTCTTAACATCAGTGAGTTGGAAGACTGCTGAGCTGTCTCCTACTGCGTAAATGTAGCTTTTGCTAAAGCTGGCTTTAGATACACAGCCTCAATCCTGAGATACACAGGGTAGCCTGCTTGCATTATGGGTTCTACTCTACATGCAGAAACTGCCACAGGAAGAGAATAAATATGGTTGTTTGAACAGGTCTCATGTTGCATCTGGCAAAATTCAACAGTGTCCAAGTTTATTGTAACATGAAGAAGTTCAGACAGATGCACTCTGAAACACAGCAGATTGTTGCACAAATATTAACAACATGAGCTTCTAGGGTTCCAGTTCCATATTTTGAGCACCCTGACATAGTAGACAGTGAGAATAATTAGCTGATCCCTTCAGCTTACTCTAATCTTTTTTGGTTTGTTTTTTTTTTTCCCCCCCCCCAAAGTGCACATTGTCTTCTCCATGACTGGACTGTCTCATATTGAGCATGGAAATCACATTTTATCTATTACAAATCAGCAGAACCACAAAGGCTGGAGCACCCCTGGGGAATGGATATTTTACTTTAGAAAAATAAGTTCAGTAATAAATAGAGAAATTGCTTAGCTAGGCTCTACGTGTTGCCATTGTCACCAGTGAATTATGCAGTTCTCTCTGTGACTGATCTTTTTACTTCCTTATTGATTTATTAGATTAGCTCTTGATACTGTCATAGCCCAGCTTTGAAAGTACAGTAGCTTAACCTGGCACTGACTCAAAGAAATGCTTTGAGAAAATGAATAGGTAGCAGAGTTAATAAAATTAGATGTCAGTACATTAAACATTTTTTTCCCCGTGACTGGTCATCACAAAATGTCATAAAATCTGTCATAATAAAGGGCATACTGTTATAAATAGGACAATGAGGCATGAAAGACCATATATGATTTATTTTACCATTACTAAATTAAGTGGATAAATAGTTCATTCGAAGATGGAGAACATTTTTGTTGGTACAAACTTCTGTTCTCCTTGTTTTCCACAAGTGAACAATGTCAGGATGACATTTTTATGTCTAGAAGATCATTTCAATGCCAGTTGACTAGAAAATACTATTTCAGGATTCCCATTATAGGAATTTTGAAGGATAAGCTAATCAATATCATGAGCTAAAACACTTTTTGACATCTAATGAAATGAGTTGGAAAGAGTCTTTAACTCTGTTCATGACTTCTTGTGATCTCTCAGAGCACAGACTGGACAATGACCATATGGTGTCATGCACTTACAGAAGGCATTTGATAAAGGCTGTAGCCATACTTTAGTATCGCTTGGCCCTCTCTTCTGTTTTGGACAATGATCAGTTGCAGGAACATCTGAGCTGGAGTCTGTGTCCAGGTCTGAACAAGTTACTGTGAATCTGCATTGTTTTTTGTTTTGGTTTTTTTTTGTTGTTGTTTTGGGGTTTTGTTTTGTTTTGGTTTTTTTTGGTAACAGCAATAATCTTCAAGTTAAGGCCCACCCTGGAGATGAACTCCACAGACACAATACTGTGCTGGTTTAAGTGGTTGACTTGAACACTCTGGGTGGAAACACCTCTGATCCAGTCTAAATTTGCTACTACCATGTACGTAGGGAACACAAAAAATAAACCAAACCAAACCAAAATAAACCAAACCAAACCAAACCAAACAAAAAACCCAAAAGCAAAACCAACAACTAAGAAAAACCAAACCTAAACCAATAAAACAAAACTAAATTACTGACATTTATTATTCATATATTTAAGTGCTTCAGGTATATGTGATCTCTTTTACTTCCCTTGTGCGCTGGTTTGAGGCTAATTGGAATATTTTAATGCAGAAAATTATATTATAGGCTGTAAAAGGAAAACATGGTGATGTCTACTTCACTCAGAGGTTTGCTGAGATGTTTAAGAAAAGAACTCAAAACATAGATAAGCCACTCTCTGGGGCACAGTGTCTCAGGTAGTCTAGCTTCTCGCTTCTCTCTGCCAATTAATCTCACTAACTACTTTTCTTCTAACCTCCCTGGCTGATCCTCCAAGCTTACCTCATGCATAAGGCAAACCTTGGGGCAAGGTATAGGGGTGGGGAGAAGGTGGAAAGGTGGTTGGGAGCTCCTCTTGGGGTCTCTGATTTCTGGGAGGGGAGATGTGTTTCTGTATTACCTTTAGTTTGTATATTTCTGTAACTATTCCTGTCTATAGTGTCTATCTCTGCTTGTACATTGTGCTGAGCTGTAAATAGAGCTTCAGTCCTTAACTTCCAGCTGGCTGAGTTCTAGTCTGGGTCATTTTACAAAGTGTGTGTGTGTGTGGGGGGAGTGGTGTCGGGGAACTCCCAAACAATCACACCTTGGTAAAAACATCTAGAAAAAGTATTGTTCATTCTCTTGAAGAATGCAATTTAAAAAACCCAACTGAGGCAGGTGAATCACAGGTTGTGGAAAGCTGTCTGTAGTGCTTAATAGAGGCATTAATTGTTTCCGGCTGCTTTGCAATGCTGTCTTCTCCATCTGTCAACAACATGGCTTTGATAGCACAAATATTTCATTTGTCTGTGTGTGGGATACAGAAAAAAAATTGTGTTAATTTTGAGAAAGAAATAAACTAGTGATAAGCCTAAAATTAAGTGAATTGGTTTTCTGCTACAATGATTTAATATGTGGCTTAATGCTAGATATGAATAACAAGCTGCAGCTGTTGCATCACTGTTGAGGGCATTTGGACAATTTAAAGATGCATTAAATCTTTTAAACACCTATAACAAAACAAGTGATGTAAATTGGACTCAATTTCACTGACTTATATGGTAAAGTTAGGTACATTTCGATCTTTTTTAAAAGTTAAGATACTAAACAGATTGTCAGAGTTTTGCTTAATGATGCAGTGGTTTGTACTGTTTTGCTCCAAATCAATTCACCACCTGTTTGCATGACTTTGCTATGTGTATTCTAGTATCTGAAAAATAGGTTTGCTCATAAATAATACACACTACTTCACTATGTCATGGAAAGCCAAAATAGGCCTAAACATGTTGTGGCTTGTCCAGACATGTTTTCTGCTCTCCCTCTCTTTTGTTGTTGGGAGAAGCAAGCATGGAAAGGAAGACAAAGGCCTCCACATCCCTTCCAAGTTGCAAACAGGGTACCTGCACATGTTTATATGCCTGTTTGTGTTCTGCCCTAAAAAGGTAAAAGCAAGCCCTGACACTACCTAATATGGTCAAGTTTGGCAAACTGCCATTCTGATTGGTTAATCTGTGGCCAAAAGAACCATTAGTCTCAGGCTACATTGATAAAAAGAGATGAGCAGGCAAACACAATGTGTTCTGCTTTATTGTGCCCTCTGCTTCTGCCATTGCCTCTGCCTTATCCTACTTTTGCCTCACTGCTCTCTGCTACTGCATCCTGCCATGCTCTGCTGTGCTTTAGCATTATGTCTGCTAAGCTATAAACCAGCTCTGCTACATAATAACTAGCCCTGATACTTTGGGGTTTTATACCTGGAAACTGCCTTTCCTCAAGTTTGCCAGGGAATAGGCATTAAGCATTTTCACACAATAGGCTCACTTAGCCAGTGTGATATTGTGCCTGTCTGCACATCTGCAAGACATTCTGCCTGCACCTCTGCAAACCTCCGTGCCAAGCCTGGAGTCCAAGAGGCAGCAGGATCGGGTCAGAGATTGTGTGCCTCTCTCCCAACACGCTGTTAGAGCCTCTGAAGGTCTAGAAAGCTATCAAGACAGCAACAGAACTCCCTGCAAGTGTTTGGGTGCTGTCTGGAAATTGTCGTTAGCCCAGGGAATCTGGAGATAACACTGTGAGTAAATATTAAAAAACCTCTTTGCAAAACTCTGTAAAACTGTGATTGAATCCAAGTCCTTTCTGCCTTGAACAGAAAGGAGCTCCTTGAGTCCCTCTAATGGGCAAGAGGTATAACTGACCACAAGAACTTCCCAATTTCTAATAGTTGAGTTAATGTTTGTAATACTGCTAGTTATTTAAATCTTCTAGATTCTGTTTTCCTCTGTGTAATGTTTTTCAGACCACACAAAGAATCTGATTAAAAATAGGTAATGTGGTGAGATTAAACATATTAACATAACAAATAAACTATGTTAATTTTTAAGTAAATCCCACCCATATTGCTGCTACACACTATTATTCCTAGTGACAGAAAATTCCCTTTAAAAAATACTTTTGTACCAGCTCTTCACCTCAGAAATGTTAAACGTTGTCTTTCAGAAGTAGTGAATTCAGCCATGTTAATATTGAATATCAACACAATATCTCTCTGATAAAGAATTTGTCTTGATGTTACTAGTAGCAATCAAAATCAAAGGAGGCAGAGAAAACTGTTTCTGCTTCTTGATTAACAGAGGATTACATGCCACAGAGAGGAAATGCAGCAAGAAGTGGATTATTTGGTAAAACAAGTTACAAAACAGTCTAAAGCTGCCTTATTCTTTTCACAATGGGAAAGACAGAAGTGAGAAGGGAAAAAAAAAAAGAAAAAAAAAAGGTTAAAACAATGGTATACCTCACCCTTTTGGAAGACTGGAAAGCTGCATTAATATACTCAGGGTGAACTTCAGCAAGGGCATTCCTAGCTAATTCATATTTTTTTTTCCCCCAGTTTTGATTAAAATGATTAATGACTCTGTAAACTGCTTAGATATCATTTAACTGACTGGAGTGTCACAAATTATCACCACATAGTGTGTCACAGACAAGCAAAACATATGCAACAGAATGAGATTTTAAAAGAGATGATGAGTAATTTCCTTTGATGGAAATTCACTGACAAGCAAATAAATAATAGCTAGGAAAAGCAACATGACAGAGAAGCCCTTGCTCCTGATCTGCAATGTTCTACATTTGCTGAAAGTATATCCCATAATCTTTCTCACAGTCAGCTTGCCAGACAGACAGCTGCTATTTGAGAGTCTGTATTCCACCATATTCATTCATAATAAATAATTTCAGAAGACTGAAGCAGAAACCTGAACTCGCCACAGTGGTGTCTGCTACAGAAGGGGCAACAACACATCAGGGTACAACAGCGAATATTCATCAGAAACATCTGACAGCAACATTCAAGAGAAAACACTGACTAGAGCACTAGAGCACCACTGACCTCTGGTTTACTCTAAGAACCTGTGTTTAAAAAAAAAAAAAAAAAAAAAAAAAAAAAAAAGAGTCTAGTGAGCAAAAGAATCAGGGCAGAGACAAAAAATATACTTCTAGCTTAGTCATTGTAACACATACAAGTTGTTAATTCCCATCCTGGTAGATTGTATTTGCCTTGCTGATGGATTAATAGAACTGTAGAAGGAGAGAATAAATATCTTGCTACACTCCTGCCTTCTCATTCTAATTCCTCCCAGTTGCTGCTGGCACAAGCCTGTCCTCATTTGGCACTTTTCTCACTTTGGTGTTTTTATGATTTCAGTGGACTAAAACACAATCCCACAAGACCCAAATCATGACTTGGAATGAAAATGCTGCAGTACCTTGCTAAACAGAACACAAGTTCTGCTTTTACCAATTACCCATTCTACTGTGAGCCCTCTAAGGTGAGACACAGTTTTTATTCTACACATGTAATTCATGCCACAGAGTTGGGAGCGGGGAAGATTGTTCCTGGATGATTTGTGAGATGTTGAATTAAGAATCTACATTAATATCAAGGCTATGATAATTACAAGGATAAGTATTATTGACGTAGCAGCTGCAAGAACAAGAAATGTGGGTGAAGTAAGGAAAAATAAAAGGCTTAGGGCAGTTTCTCATAAAACCTAGTCCATTCAATTGTCATAAGATCTCAAAAAAACCCCTTAAACTAGACAATTTTATGTGAATTTTGTCACAAAAGATATTGAAACAAGATGTTAATTTATCCAAGTAGATTTTTTGAGTTAAAGAAATGAAACTTCTCACTTTCTCATTTTCTTGAGGTTAACATCTTACAGTTTATTCACTTCCCTCTGAACCATACTTCAGTGGCTGATAATTTAAAATGAGTGATAAAATGTCTCCGTATCTCTATCCCACTGAGTTTTAGATTGGACTTAAATTAAACTTAATTTTTTTTTCTAATAGAAAAAAAAATTGCATAATGTTCATTTTAGCCAGATGAAAATGTGTTAAGCGTTTTCAACACCTTCCATGTCACTTCAAACATTTTTTTTTCACTAAAATGCGATTCAAACACAGTGAAAGATCTTGAAGTGAAAGTAATAGGGGTATCAGCTTCAGATGTGGTAAAATCTCTACTTCCACTTTCCTGTGCAAAATGGTTCTCTCAGTGATGGTCCTCAGTGTAAGGTTTTAGTAAAGAGGTTTATGAAATGCTGATTGCATTTGATAACACTAAAACTTGTGACCAAATAAAAGCACCAATAAAACTGATTCATCTGAGAAAATATGCATCTATATTTTACCACGAGAAGACAGCAGGTATTAGTTGAGTCTCTGTTTACACACTTTGTTACCATGCATTAAAATGTTAACGAAAAGTAAGCTAGGTTCACATCTGACAGGAGCAGGAGTTAAAGACTGAAGCTTTAACATTTAAAACTCAGGTTCAGGGAATCAAACTGGAAGGCAAAGATAGGTATGGATAAAATTAGTGATTCTTTCTCTCCTCCAAAGATGAACACAGAAATAGCTTAAGCATTCTGTGAGTAAACCTCTCATAGATCATAGTATTTGCATTATGGGAATTAATAGGAAACATGCCTGAAAAATTCAGAAAAGGTTCTCAAATACAATCTTCAGATACAGAAAATTAGCTGCAGGGTAAGAAACAATGCATTGGTTTTAATTTCTACTGTAGTGAGGAGAAAGGTTACATTTCTGTAATGAAGTTTTTGGTTAGAACTTAGGAAAACATTTTAAAAGACAGAGACACTCTAGTTTGGGTAGGATGATCTGGGACCCACCTTTTTTTGTGTAAGGGTGGTCCGTTGGGAACAATGTAAGAAGAGCTGCTGCTTTTTGGGGGTGTGAAGGTTTGTCATGCTCCAAGTCTGTTTCAGAGCTTCTTTTCTTGCAGTTTTGCTACAATTGTCAGTTAGCCACTGACTGACTAGTGCTCAGACAGAAGAATTTGCTGTCTACTTATTAAGGATTACCATCAGTGGGGCTAGATATAAAAAAACGCAGCTGATATCATTGTATAAAATTCTCCACACCCATTTCCCAAAAACCCCAAATAACACGAAGTCCTGTAGCTAAGGGAGACTGAGATCCCTCAACTTCAGCTATCACTCAGTCCACATCTTAAGACTTGTTGCTAGGAGAAAAAAAATTTTTCAATTGTTTTCTTTTCAAACCCTGAAAAATGCCCAAGAAACTTTCAGCTGGGGCCAGCAGGTGCTTGCTGCTTCAGAAGTGGTTTGACTTTTTGTGCATGAGAACATTATTTTAACGATTTTGTTTTGCAGAAGTGGGATCTATTCTGTAGTTTTGTGTTTCAGCTGCTACTGACAATCCACTAATTAGAGATTCCAGCAACTGGTCTCTGAAATGTGGCTTGCAATACTGATCTAAACACAACTTCCACGCTTTTTCCTTTAAATCTTCGCTTCTTGTCACGTGTAAAACATTTTATTACAGTTAATATAAACTTAAATTAATTCAAGAAAAAGGAAAGTTCTTTGAGGGAGCCAGGGAATACTGTAACCTTGATGCAGCCAAGTGTGGAGGACAGAAAACCAATTAGCCCCTAATACATAAGCTTTGAAGTAAGGCTGTAGAATGGAAAAATGAATGGATTGTTCAGCTTGTTCTGGCCATTCTTGCAGATTTAAAGAAAGAAAATTAAGGCTGAATATGCATCTTTTCCCTCAGAGTAAATTGGAAGATAGTTTGATTCCCCAATTGGTTTTGAGATGATGAATAAGTAGTGTTTTGGAGGCCCTATTAAGGTGAGGAAACAATAGGTTAGTCTCTAGGCAGTTCAAGAAACACTCTTTTCTAAGCTTCAGAAGGGAATGCATGAGTGAGGTTTTCAAACACCTCTCTAACAACCAGTAGGATTTGTCCTGACAGTGAGCAGAGTCTTCTCAAATAAAATATCCAGTACTATGCAAGACATTTTAACTCAAACTGAATTTGTACTGAAATTATTTAGATTCCATGTGTTTAAACCTAAAACTAAACAGCATTAATGCAGGACATCCCAGCCCAAGCGCAAACCAAAACATGCAAAATATATTTCAAATAATAATAATAAAAATCAGTGCATCTTTCACCATTTGAACTTCCAAGCATGGAAAGATTTTGGTGAAAAAAAAAAAATCAACAAAGTATCATATATCAAGAAATAAAGCCCAGCTAAAGTAAACAGCTGATAAGAATGCTAATAAGCATTTTCTTCTCTTTCTGGTCTGTAATTTTAATGTTTAATTCTCTCCATGTCTCACTTCGCAGTCTATCAGTCCTTTCAGAACACAACATTGGTTTTCCTCTGCTGCATCCCATCTCATTTTTGGTGTTTTCTGATGTATGTGTCAGTCTTTAATTTCCAATGCATCATCCTGCGGATGATTCATGGAATGGTTTGAGTGGGAAAGGACCTTAAAGATCAGCTGGTTCCAACCTTTCTGCCATGGGGAGGGACACCTTCTGCTAGACCAGGTTGCTCAAGGCCTTGAGCAGCTCAGGGAAGGGGCATCCACCATCTCCCTGGGCAACCTGTTCCAGTGTCTCACCACTCTTACTGTAAATAATTTCTTTTTAATATCTAGTCTAAAATCTGTCCTTCAGGTTTCAATCTACTCCCTGTCATCCTATCACTACAAGATCTTGTAAAACATCCTTTCTCAGCTTTCTTGTAGGCCCCTTTGAGATACTGGAAAGCCACCATCAGATCTCCCTGGAGCCTTCTTCCAGAGGCTCCACCACTCTGATCTGGGCATGTGTGGGGTATTCACGAAGACTGCACACAACCAAGGGGAAATGACTTCTCTAAGGTTCCCACATACAGCTAGGGTTTAGTGCAGACATATTCCTGTGTTTTCACTCGTGTCAGACTTGCCTCTCTCTGTTTTATTGGTACAGTCTGTCGTTCTGTTTATCATCAAGTTTATGAAGCCGCTTTCTTTTTAAACCTGAAACCATAAATCCCAGCTGTTATCTTTTTTCTCTCCCTCTGTCCAGTCCACCCCTGTGTTTTATTATCACAGTTGGAGTAAGTGTATCTCAGCAATTACAACACTTCCACAGGCAGTTCTCAGGCCACTTGAGCTGACACTTTGAAATATTAGCAGGGTAGTAATGCAGGTGCAGGCACTGGCAAATGTCCAGCAGCAAGTTAAAAACCAGTTCAGAATTTTAAAGGGGAGTTTGTATTATATGCTATTAAAGACTGGAAATTACAGATGGAAATCCAATTCATTTTGTCTAGGAATCACTTCATGTCCAAAGCACTGCAGTTCACTCAAGTGAGGATCAGCATAAGTTGGGACTTCCATATAACATTTTTAAAGTCTTGTTGCAGCAAGGGCTGGGAGTTAAGAATATAAATTATGAGCTGTAGCTCTTTTCATAGAAATGCTTGGATAGAGGAGAAAAATTATACTCTCTATTGGTTCTGAAGACAGTAGGGACAGTGATGCAAGAAAAAAGACTCCATCCTATCAAGAACTATCTCACCTATACAGTGCCTTCTGACTACAGAGCTTCTGCAAGCAAAAAAGCTCCTATTGCAGGGGAACATGTAGATTTAATATATTCCTCCCTCTCTGTTCGCTTTCATTCAGCATCTGTGGTGTGTAGTGTTTTAGAGCAAGAATGGGCTGCTGCCAACAAACCGGAGCGTGAAACAAGGACACTATACAGGGCAAACCTAACACCAGGAGAGAACAGAACACTGCAACACTTTATAACCATTATTATGCTGGACTGATGTTATAAATGATTACTGTAATTCATATTTTATTTTCATACTCTTTTGTTTTGATGTTGTAGTAACTACTGAACAAAGGGGGAAAAATCCACAGGTACATAGGGAAAGACAACACTAATTTTCTGATCTTCCATGTGCCAGAGCAGGTCTTAGGATATTAGAAGCTATTAATGTTTACCCTGCTTTTCTCATCATGTAAAGTATTCGTGAAATACAAAATCTTTTTACAGTTGAAAGAATAAAGGAGTTTAGGATGGACTCTTTTTACTCCAAGACACCTTCACGTTATGCTCTGTAATGAAGTTTCCTCTCAGTGATGAGACATTGTCACTTTTGCATCTGCCAGTTTTGAGCAAAGTTCAGCTCTGGATCTTTGTCAGGCTGAGCTAATGAGCTGATGAGCTCCAGCCTTGATCACTAGTTTGAAGCTGATGGCACACAGCACTGGGTGGACTGATGTGTTGGTTCACTGGGAGAGATCTGTGCTGTTTCAGTACCCAGACATCACATCCAGAACATACAAGATGGTTCATAACTTGTTTTAAAACCATTGAAACTAATGAGTACAAGATTCTAGTTTGCTTTTAGAAACTTTGATCATCTTGCAAGCAGTAGCATTTTCTTTTCCTTTTAATAGCTTTTTCCTTGTTCACAGAAGGTGAATTATGCAAGTATTTTGTATGTGTAAAAAGAAGAAGAAACCAGACAGCCTGAGCTAGCTAGCATGTTAAGCACGCAAGAACAAAAAGGCCAAATTTCTATTAGAAAGTGGTTTAGTACCCTGCACCCTTTTCTGTACCAAGCCTCTTGCAAAAACCTCCTGGACAGGCACCATATCAGCTAACTGTTCCAACAGGGCTAACAGCGTTGCAAAGGTTCTGCTTATCCTGAAGCTTCCAGGTATTGAAGTGTTCTTTCCTTCAATTGGTTTTCTAAAGTACTGTCAACAGCTTTTCCAAGTTGCTCATGTAGTTATATTCTTGCTGCTTACACATATAAAGGCATCAAGTGATTCCCACAGGCAGCTCCACTTTGATGGCTTACATATATAATGTCAGGAGTGGCAAGGATTTCACTGAAGTAATAACATCTTGCTTATGTTTTTTAGGAAGAAGACTTCAGACAAATGAGTTTTCCTTTTACAAAGGAGAAGCCTGAGGAGTGTTCACCTTTTTTTTCCCCTCCCACTATTAAAGTACTTGAAAGGAGTGTCTGGAATTATGATAATTCCTTGTAAGTGTCACCAGAGTGGAAAACTTTTTGGTGAGAGAATTTAAATGTTAAAATATTAGAATAGTGAGTACAAGTAGTAAGTAGTCCTGACAAGCACATTCTGCTCGTAGCTGTCCCTAAGCTGTTCACATCACCTTTCACTGCATATTTTTACATTATCAAAATGAAAAATTAAAGATGTGCAAAGGTAATAAATGGAGATACTGATGATATTTTTCTGTGCTGGGGTGATATGGTATCAATTATTACTAAAATTATTGCATCATTTAAAACTTTCTAGAAAGGTGCAAAAAACTGCAGTAACAAAACTCACTCAAGGCATGTAAAAGTGCAATGTTGGATATGCAAACATAATAATCTTAAAGGGAATTAATTAGGGACCAACGTCACCTAAATTACTGCTGAAATTGAGCACCAAACTACAACACTCAGATTCATGCAGAAGTGTTTTAATCACATCTTGAGGAGCTTCTTCATAAACAGGATCTCGCAAGAAAATCTGCCCTGATTTTAGGAGAAGGAGCTGACCTCACTTTACACACTCCCTCAGTGACCCAGCCAGAAGTATTAAGTAAATCAGCCTGGCTGCAAATGCCACATCAGCATTCAGATGTGCGTTTTTTTTGGTTAGCCAGCAAAGGCATTTTGCAGAAAGTCTGACATTTATTGCAATGAGAGGGGGAACACCATCGATTGTAACTTGTCCTCTGCGGGAAAGCATAAAGATATTTTCTTACAAGAACAGAGACTAGAAAATTTCTAGACTAACTGCAAAGAGATTAGGATTTAATATTGGAGGGGGAAACACCTGGAAAACAAGACTCCATATTAAGTAAGAGTATCTCAGTGTGAGAATGGTCTTGAAATACAAGCTTTCAAATACACTGGGAAGCGTGAATCCTGACTCTTCATTTCAGCTTCCTAGAATAAAGAACCATTGCTGACATCAGCATATTTCACAACCTGGAAATACATCCTAAAGTTTTCATATACAGTTAGACTTCTGCTTCTCAAACCCATAGACTCTGATTAAACCATGCAGCATCATTTAAGGTACTTGAACGTGTCCAGAGAAGGGCAACGAGGCTGGTGAGAGGCCTCGAGCACAGCCCTATGAAGAGAGGCTGAGGGAGCTGGGATTGGTTAGTCTGGAGAAGAGGAGGCTCAGGGGAGACCTTCTTGCTGTCTACAACTAGCTGAAAGGTGGTTGTAGCCAGGAGGAGGTTACCTTCTTCTCTCAAGCAACCAGCACCAGAACAAGAGGACACAGTCTCAAGCTGTGCCAGGGGAAGTTTAGGTTGGAGGTGAGAAGAAAGTTCTTGCCTGAGAGAGTCATTGACTGCTGGAATGGGCTGCCCAGGGAGGTGGTGGAGTCACCGTCCCTAGAGGTGTTCAAGGTGCGTTTGGATGCGGCACTTGGTGCCATGGTCTAGTCTTGAGGTCTGTGATGATGGGTTGGACTTGATGATCTTTGAGGTCTCTTCCAACCTTGGTGATACTGTGATACTGTAATGGATCCTGCACAGCCTAGGTAGTATATCAGCTTTGTAAATTTGAAAGATTAATTCACTTCTATCAAATAAAATCTAAGAGAAACTCAGCCAAAGGCCCTTAAACTGAAATAAATACATAGATTTGTATCAAAACATGGAACAATAGTTGAAAATACAGTCAGTGCTTTGTAAATTTGCTTTATGTTAGATTTAAATATACTCAGGAAAAAATCAGGAACCATCTGAAGCATTTCACAACCACAAATACTTCTGCGCTGCTCCTTGTCCAAAGTAACATATGTATGTCAACTTTAAAAAGTAAAAAGATCCTCACATTTTGAATTGTTTGTTTCTTTCATGCATGTACCTCCCCCAAAAAAGAAAATTCATTTGCACAGGGTAACCACTGTTATTTTCAACTGCCTTTTCTTCATCAATTCTAGCACATTTAAAACTTCAAGTAGATTTCTGAGTCTCTTGAGATAAATGAAAGAAATTCATAGTCTTGGAGTTGCTACCTGGATGCAGTTTGTTAAGCCTATATTAAAAAGCTACATCCCCTTCACCATTAGACTTATCATTGACCATACACTATTTTTTACTGTAACCACTCGCCCCTTATTAAAATGTCCAGTCTCACAGCATCTATTCAACATGCCTTATGACACTGGTGGTAAGTGACCTCTAATTAGAAACTTCCTTTGACGTTATAACCTCTTCATCAGTCCCAAGAGGAGTTTGCCAAGCTCATGTTAACTAACAAAACACAATACCTAATATTTAAACAAGTTATCAGCAATAAATCTTGTGTCACACTGTTTCCCCACTGCTAAGCAGAGCATAACATAACTGAGCACCTGCCAGGTTTTCTGCTGCAACCATAAACTTCATCTTCCTCAGGGATGCTGAGAAAAAGTCATATTCACTTTTACAAATTTGCTTTCATACTATTGCTAAGAACACAGCTGTATGATTTAACAGTCTGATGTACTACTGGAATTCTTTATTACTGTAATTTTCTTAATTTCACATTCATCTGATGTCCTGTATCTTTAAAAAGTCCCTGCAGATACTTCTATGAATTCACATTGCTTTTTGGACCACTTGGACATAGCATAGAGGCAGACACTATTACTTTTGAATTGTGAGTCATGGTGTGAAGGATTTGCTTGCACAGTGAGTACAGCCATACAAACTGCCTGCACCCTTCAGAGGACCTGTAACAACAATATTAAAAACTCTCCATAAATCCTTGTATTTAAATATGACTAAAACTGAATTTAAAACACCTACAACTTTTCACAAGTTGAAATTCATCATTCAACTTACAAATGCTGCTTTATCCATCATCCAAGTCACTGTTGGAAGTAATGCTCCAGTCTCCTGCAAGCAGGCTGGAGGAAAGGCTTAGTTCAAGTGATTTATCTGGCCCTCATCTGCTTCTGAGTAAATCTTCATCTAACTACTGGAGGAATTTCATGAAAAGTTGACCCACAGCCACCAGTGAAGCTGTTACACAAGTTCATTTGGGCTAATGAAACACTACCACTACCCAAAAAACAAAACCAAAACAAAACAAATAAACAAAAACACCCACAACAAACCAAACCCCAAAACCAACACCCCCCACAAAAAACCCAACCAACCAAACAAACAAAAAAAAACTAAACAACCCAATACTAAAATAAAAGCCAAAAAACCCTATCCAAACCAAACCTACCAAAACCAACACCACCACAACCACTAATTTCACTCTCAATTAAGTCAACCAAAAGACCTAGTGGATCAAATTGTTATGACTTTATTAACATAGATCTGCAATAGACCGGCAAAATCTTCATCAAAATGGTCCTACCTTCCTAGGACAAGATTTCCATTCTCTAACTTGCTTTTAACTTCTCATTAGAGAAGAGTGTGTTTATCAATCAATTCTAAATGCAAATCATCAGGGTACTGGTTCTCAGTTGGACTGGTAGGTTTAGAAGTTTACATTTTAACTGACTGTGCTTCTGTGAAGTCTTCCCTCCATTAAAACACCCCATCCTAGCCCCTAATATCTCCAGACTGTAAGCTGGACACTTTCATTACCTCAGAGTGCAAGTCAAATCTCTGGAAATTTGAATGAGCCTTTTCATCTTTCATGTTTCTTTCTGATGTCCAAGGACACCACAATAGCAGTTTGTGTCAGAAAGATGAATACTTTCCCCCTACTTTTCCCCTAGTCTCTCTCCTTTACTGCTGTTCATTGTCAACATACTCGGAGTAAGGCTCTGATGGCTTCAGCTGAAGTTTATGCCTGCATGATTTTTGAACAATGTGGAACTTGCAAGGAGAAAAGAGGTGGTGTTTACCTGTGATTACTAAGTACTTGTCTTTGGAAAAAATATTGTCCTTATTTCTCTACATTTAGAATAGAAAATAGCTATGCACATCTTTGGGTAGATGTCAGCTATCAGCAAATAATAACTTTTCATATGGTGGCAGCTCTTGTGGAGTATTGTTCTTCCTCTGTATCATTTATCCTTAGAAATGGTTGGCAAATGCAAGAAGAGGGAAAAAAAACCCAACTAATTTTGCTCACAGAAAATGGAAGTTTCAGAGTTCAGTAAAAATACTCCATGAGTTAGCAACAATTGCACATTTCAGAAAATAATACTTTTTTGCATTTTTCTGTCCAAACTTCAAAGATATTTACACATTTTTAACCCACCATCTGTTGAGTACTGGAGGATGTGGGGAGCAAGCATTGAGAACTGCAGGAAATCCTCCTAACAGATGGGGACATTGTCTCTATTAGCCAGACAGCATCTGTCCTGGCCACCCTGTCTGCCTTCCATGTCACCCATTCTATCCTCAGGAGGATCTCAGCAAGTCAGCAGCAGTGACAGGCTTCACCAAGATGCTCTTCTGCAGGGAGAAGCCTTTTGTACAAGCAGAATATGGGAATTGGCTGTAATGGAGAAAAACACTTCAAAAGGTAATATGATTTGAAATCCCAGTTCTTGGTCCATGAATCTATTGGAAACACTCTCATTATTGGCCTCAGTAATGTCCAATCCTTAATTTACAATGAATTTCTGAGTTAATTACTTACTTCATTCCCTTCTCCAGAAACCTGCTCCTCAACCTGTCATCTCACTTTCCTTCCATCCACCTCCTCGGAAAAATACAAAACACCCACCACGATTCCCTTTGTGTATTACTTCTACTGTTCTAAAGCAAAAAGAAAGCAGAGAAGATGCTGCCAGATGTGGCAGTCCCAGTTCACCATCCCTTTTACAATGTTACTGCACACTACAGTTACTCCTTACTCCTTTGTTCTTTCCTTCTCTCGTTTTTTTTTTCAAGGTAGATTTTTTTAACTCAATCTAGAAAACACAAAGGGGTAATTGACAAAAGGAGTTGCTTTGTCTTCATCACAAAGCATTTTATAAAGCTTTTGCTAAAGCTTGTGTGCTGCTGATGAGAGTAGTAGCTATGGAGTGCTACTTGACACTACTCCTTGGCCCCGGAACAATGACAATCAGGTACAAAGAACAGTAAGTAACTGGTGTAATTAGGCACAAAGAACACTAAGTATCTGGTGTGTTGGAGCGAAGGAGCACTATCCAAAGCCCTGTCTGTACACCTCATTGTCTAGAAACACAAGAGAGCACCTTCTTCAGCAGACTGCGTTCTCTGGCATTTCAGACTTCAAAGTTACAATAACATCTTCAGCTTGAGCATTCCAAGTTGCAGTAGTGACCATATAGAAGAATCATAGAATCAGTCAGGGTTGGAAGGGACCACGAGGATCATCAAATTCCAATCCCCCTGACGTGGGCAGGAACACCCTACACTAGATGAGGCTGACTAGAGCCTCATCCAGCCTGGTCTAAAGGAGGACTGATAAAGATTATAGCTTCTCCTGTGTAAAGCAGGTGCTCTAATTTGTATTGAAGAAGTGGGGATCATAATCTAGCTCATCACAAAAAAGCATTCACCCTCTGAACCTGCATGCTGATTATTCTAAAGCAAGTTGCACTGGTATTCAATTTAGTTTTCAGTAAGTGCAATTCCACAGCATGTAAGGTTCAAGCAGAAAACTTAAGTGGAAAGAGCAACTTCGGCTCCAGGTGTTTAAATTAAGCTACAAGGAGAATGAGACAAATTCTGGTTTTAGCTAGCAGATCTCACTAACATAGAAGAAATTTTAACCTACTTGGCAAAGGCCAAGAATTGAGAACAAGTGAGGGCATGAAGCAGTTGTCTAAGTTATGCACCTGCTAAAATATTCACATTTGCTGCAATTTGTCTTTGATGTAAACTAAGCTAAGCTGAGATTCACTACAGGAGCAATAATAAGAAAGGAAGAAACCATTCATATATGCTGGCATTTAACTTCTAAAAATGAGCTACACACTGTTGCTCAGCCTTGGGTTATATCTTTTCTTTCTGCATGCAGAGATACAAGTAAGAATTGTGTGCTTTTCAGTGATTTGCTCCTCCACCTTTATGCTTTCATGGCTGCAGACTGCACTATTAGTCTGTTTAAATTCTCATCTATTCTCTGCCTGTAGCCAGAAGCACTCCATTAACTGGTCTGCAATTCTGAACATGCACACAACACCCCTCATTTCTTTCTAAGAATATGCCCCTAGCAATTCAGCTATCATATGTGTGGTTTTAGGGTTCATCTACATACAAAACCATCAGGGAATCACAGTAACAGCTACGGTTTGATTTTCTCTTAAGTGTTCTTTGTAAAACAACCATCCAGAGAACCTCTTGTGGGAGTAGACTAATCTGCAGGCTGGTAATATTTAATAAGACATTTAAGAAACAAACCCACCATATAGGAATGGCCCTTCTTGCCCTGAATAGCATCCAAAACAATGCTGTATGATTTTAAAGTTACTTTTTTTTTATTCTCATGGATCTATCCTCTGAGAGCTAGAACTGATCTAGAGTAGCTTTATCTACCATACTTTCAGTCATTTTGGTTGCAATTTCCCCAATATGATATCACTGCAAGAGCTAAACTAAGAATATTGTATTTAACAGCTGTATAAGCCTTTTCACTTTAGTATTTCCTTAAAGCAATATGATACGTTGTGCATTTATGGGAGTTAGTCAGACTACTCATTGAACAAGCTACTTGAGCAATACTAATACTGAGGACAGGAGTAGGACACAACTGTTTCTTGTGATTCTTTAAAAGCCCTAGGAGTCACTGGTGATAAATCAATCAATAAATAAGGAGAAAACCTGGACATATTCATCAGAGTTGACTAGCGACCACATGATGAACAAAGCAAGGAAGGCTTTTACATGCAAGAGAGGTAACTGAGACTGAGATGAGAAAGTGCACACACTTTCTACGTGATAGTGCTGCAAGATGGTCTGAGTTACTAAGGTTCTGATCAGCCATGTCATCCAAATTTTCTTTCATGCTGAATCAAAAGAGACAGACTAGGAAAAGCAAATCCTGTTTTCCAAATAGCTTCCAAAAGTTAGTTTTGTTCTTTTGGCCTAACAAGGGAACAAAAAGTATTGGACAGGACTGTCTCTCTTTAGCTAAAACAGATTAAACAGGAGTGGAGTTCATTAACTATTAAAACTTGTATCCTCATGTTGACACACAAGTGCATAATGTTATTAATAAATTTAAGCTGAAAATGAAAGATTCCTATATCAAGTCTTGCAAAAGAATGGTGGTGGTGATAGTGGTGGCCCAAGAGGGATGAAAATGCATCTGGTGGGCAGGTACTAACGGTGCTGATACTGGGACTGATGTTTGTTTACATCTTCAGTAAGAGCCTGGGTGGACACTCTCAGTGAATAAATGTGCCAATGGGGTGAGTATGAGGGAGGTAAAGGATATCATTCAGAGGGTATCTCAGGAGCTCACAGTTTGAGAGTAAAAGTTGGGTTTGTTCAGCCTGAGGAAAAAGAAGGGTAAGGATGACAGAGAAGGGTTTAAACCAATGTCTTCTACCACTTAATGCATTGTTAGAAGATAGAAAGAGATGAAGTGAAAAGGAAATAGGTAACAAATACAAAAGTTACATGAGAAAAAAAGATCCAGTTATAATTAAGGAAAGAATTCTTCACAGTAAGAATGGTCAGGCTATGACTGGCAGGCAGGTTCTATAATATCTCCACCTTTGGAAATACTTAGCTAAATTACAGTTCACAACTGAATCACATCGATCAACTGAGCAATTTACATTTACTGTAACTCTTCAAAACACATACAGTCTAAAATGGTGTTTTTAAAAACTTATATTAAGCACAAAAAGCATCTGCTGTTCTTCAAGGAGCTAAAACAGTATCTTCATTTAGATGCCAAATGCAATGAGCCATATTCATTTAAACATCACAATCGTTTTTCAAATCCACAATGCAAAAACACAGCACAGCAGTACCAGAATATTTCTCTGTGAGGCTGACCTGGCTGACCATACCCAGTACTAGGAGGCTTGAAGTGGTAGAAAACAATACTAAGATTTTATTCATCATATCTTCCATTTGGGATCGCAAGTTTTGCCACGCAAGACATTATTACTGTAATAAGCAACATAATTAAAAATAATCAGGTGATACTTGAAGGATCCAAGAATTCAACAGAAAATTTAGCTGATTATAATTTATTATACTATTTAGACTAGATGTCAGGAGGAAGTTCTTTACAGTGAGGGTGGTGAGGCACTGGAACAGGTTGCCCAGGGAGGTTGTGGCTGTTCCCTCCCTGGAGGTGTTCAAGGCCAGGTTGGAGGAGGCCTTGAGTGACCTGTACTAGTGGGAGGTGTCCCTGTATATGGCAGGGGGTTGGAATTGGATGATCCTTGAAGTCCCTTCCAACCTTACCATGCTATGATTCTATTATTCTATACAACAGCGGCTCAAAAATCAGAATTTAATTCATCCCACAGAATATAATCTGAATTTCTGTGGTTTATTCCTTCCTTAGTACTAATGTGCCTATTACATTCCAAACTGTGAATAGTTCTACTGTATCTCAAACTCATTCTAACTGCTTCTTCTATAGTTGCAGCGCTTCCAGAAAGAACTTGAGCTGAAAGGTACACTGAGGAGCAATTGCAGTGCTGTATCAGTTCACTGGACACAGTGACTCTGTGAAAGCTAACACATTTTTAAACACGGTACAGAATTAGATCTTCCAAGTCATTATTTCCCCTTGCTGCAACAGTTGTTCTGCCAGAAACCTATGTCTAAAGTCATGGTACTTGTATTATTACAGTAGATACTGGGAAGACAGGGAACAGTGAAGATAAGGTATTAATTTCCAAGACTCTGAAATGGTTTTTGGTTTGATCTTATTTGGGTCTGACAACATAATGGAAGAGAAGATGGGACAACATAATGGGAGAAGGATGGGAGATGTGTCAAGTTACCTCACTTCATCTTTACCATCGGCTCCAAACCACATTTCAAGCAGAGCCATTCAAAATAATTCCCCATTCCAAAACTTATTTTCAATCAATCTGAGATGGAACATACAAATAAGGTAAAAAGAAAGTCAGCCACATGCAATATCAAAGGTCTTCTGCAAGTTCTGTACTCAAAAGTGTTCACTGTGGTTGTGCTTCCCCCCTCCCCCCATAAAACATATTAAAATGTGCTATAGCACATAGAACTGATTCTGTGCTAAAGGTACTAATTCATTTTGCAAGGGAGTCCCAAAACAGGAGAGAACAGAGAGTTGTGCTAAACAGTACACTGCACACTTCTGCAATCAGATTGTGTGACTGGAAGATGTGTGTTCTGTCCCACCTGCTGCTAATCTGGAAAAGAGAGTGGGTGGCAATAAAACTCTACTTTCTCCCTCATGTACATTATAAACTTCTGCCTGCAAAGGACAAACTTAGAGAACACACTGCCTGCAATCTTAGTCATTTACATGAAAAANNCCTCAAATTTAACAAATTAAAAAAAAAAAAAAAAAAAAAAAAAAAAAAAAAAGCACACCAAAAATTCTACGAGTTAAGCAGAACCAAATATTGCAATACTTCATGTGAGAAATGAACAGCCTTGTGCTATAATTAAGTCTGCACTTTAAAGTGCTTAAAGTTTCTCAACCATTACCGATACATTCCTAAACCTCCTCTTTAGCTATATCCACAAGAATGACAGACAAAATAAAACCTTATTCTGATTTTTCAATAAGCTTGCTCCCAGTAAGCAAAGATAACCCTACTGCAAAATGCATCACAATTCAGGACAAGTGTTTCTTGCTACTACTCAAGTCCAAAGCAAAGAAATTTATTTGTTTTAGCCTTGGGACTGTGCCACAAAGTCCATTAACATCCCAGGGAGTGGGAGCTAAAATGCAGGGCTGCCTCATCACCACTAAATGTCCAAATCACAGTCTATGAAGCCAAGATCTCACTGGCATATCAAGGTTGTTGTGACTGCTTTGCTATGGCAAGGCTGCACCATGACAGGCAGGACGAGGTGCCCCTCCATGCTGGGTCCACACTCTCAGGCTGGAAGCAAAGCCTACATTTCACACAGATTGAGTGAAATAGTTGCTCTTGAATTAAAGGCACATAGGTGTCCCTTTTGATGTAAGTGTTCAGATTATGTAACTGTCTGCCTCATTCAGAGTTCATTAAGGTGCAGGGCAGGCTGGCCGGGCTTCCCAGGTAGATATCCTGATGCACAGGTGTAAGAGCCATTGGTTACCTCAGAGAGCTACTCAAAAACTTTTTAATTAAGACTCAAATCTCCTGTGCAGCACAAGGACAGCCCTCAGATGTATAATCTCTTGTCATGTTGCTCGAAGTCACCATCTCATTTTTATCTCTATTGCTGTTATCTATCTTTACCTACAAATAGAAGGTTAAAGTTTGAGGTATATTTCTAGGTACTTGTCAAAATTCATTTCATGAAAAAAAAAAAAAAAAAGGAAGCATTTGCAGGATTTTCTTCTCTGGTAATACCGCTGCACTAAGCGGAACTGAGTAAATTATGTGGTGATTTCCTATTCACATTCCCAGGAGCCAAGACCACCAAAAAAATGAGAAGTTTAAACCTTGAAACTTCCAGCCAACATTCCTCCTCCAATGTTGATGTGTAAGATCTTTAAGTCACAGAACAATGAGGGACAAACTTCTTAAATTAAAGGGTTCTGAAACACAGAGACAGGCTACCCAGGACGGTGATTAAGAGATACACAGTCATGGTGCTGAGGGACATGGTTTAGCCCCAAACTTGGTAGGTAGTTAGTGGTTGGACTCAATTACCTTAAAGGTCTTTTCAAACCCAAATTATCCTGTGGGTCTGTGATTGGATTTGTAGGTAACATGTTACACAACAAACCAATAATGCTAATGCCTAAAATTCAGTGAAGCAATTGCCTATTCCAAAACCAAAAATCCTAAAAATTCCACAGGTCCAATGTTTCCCCAGCCACATCCATCCAGACGTTATCATAAGAAACTAGTTAAAATGATGACTCTCAGAGTCTGACTGGTTGTGAGGGAGCAGTCATTTCTCCTTTGTAATACCAGGAAAAAGATTACCTTTTGAAAGTCCACGTATGTTAAACTGCAGTTCGTCCTCTATTAACAAGTTTGCTTTCTCACCACTTTAAAAAACACTTGGAATTAGATGATCCTTGAGGTCCCTTCCAACCTTAACATTCTATGATTCTAAATCACTGACTTGGCTTAAGAAGCAATGCTGCTTTTCTGTATTCCTGTCTGTCAGTAATGCATCTAGCAATTTCTCCTGGCATCTATACAGCATCTTGTATACATAAATCACTTCTTCCTAAAAACAAGAGGAAAAAAAGAACAAAACCCAAACTGCACACAGAATACTCAGAGAAGTTGAAAGCTCGAGGAAAGTTTTTTAATCACCTCCAACCTTATCATTCAATTAAATCTCTTCCTGAACAATATAATTAGCTATATATTAAATCTTGCTCTCCCTCCAGGGATTCTTGGTAGTCATTACTAGAAGTAGATTTCCAAAGTCTTACCATTTAGCTTTCGTACTGCTGCACATTTCAAAGCCAGATGAACTCATACTTTGGCTTAGCACAGTCCAGTTGCCAAGGCTGAGGTCTTGGGAGCATCTGTTGAGGGATGGGGGGAGGTAGGTCAAGTTTAGACTACTTCAGGAGTAGAGTTTCAAAATCTACTCCAACCATTCTGGGAGAAGGTCTAAAGCTGCTGCTGCAGTAGTACCACATTGATTTAAACCACACAGTGGGTAGTGGAACACACTGGCTTCACCCAGCTCCTACCCCACTTGTCAGGCAGAAGTGATGCTGTTCTGACAGCACAAATCCCACCACATGCAGATCATGGAGAGCTCACAGTTCAGACACCCTGCAATAAAGCCACTACCTTTCTGCTATTTTTGCTACTTCTGTTATGCTAGGAAAACTGGGATTTCCCTTGAATAATATACTGAAAACAAGGTGTGGGGGGGGGGAAGTCAATAAATCTCACTTCATGAAATTCAGGCAACCACAAAGGTAACTGGGAGTGCTCAGCAGGCTGAGCAGTATAAATACCTTTGTATTGTATCATACAGAATGGGCCCAAGACACTTGAAACTCATTTTGGTCTGAAAGGTGAGTGTGATACCTAGACCAGATAACCGAGAGTTAAAGGGAGGTGGTGGAGTCACTGTCCCTGGAGGCGTTCAAGGCACGTTTGGACATGGCACTTAGTGCCATGGTCTGATCTTGAGGGCTGTGGTGATGGGTTGGACTTGATGATCTCTGAGGTCTCTTCCAACCCTTGCGATACTGTGATACGACAGCAGAGTACGTTGTGGCACCTGCTGATCTCCTTTTATCAATACAGTCCAAGAGTAATGAGCCTTTGGACACAGAACAGCCAATCAGAATGGCAGTTAGCCAAGCCTGACCATATTAGGTGAAGCCATAGGCTTGCTTTACCCTTTTTAGGGTAGCACACAGGCCCTGCACAAGGCATACACAAACTGAGCCTGTGTACCTTGTCTACCACAGGATGCAAACAAACCTGGGCAGGCCAAAGTCCTCAGACTCAGTGGCTCCAGGTTCTTTGTCCTTTTTCCCATGGTTGCTTCTCCCCAAAACAGAAGGAGGGAGTGCAGAACAACATGCCTGAGCAAGCCAGGACATGTATAAGCCTATTTTGGTCTGCTTAGGCCTACCACGATAAGAGCACCGCAGGAAATATATTACATTAGCCAGGGTACAGAGTCACATAAAGCAGAACTACCAAATGGCAGCAGTTATTATCAGCAAAATCATTTCTTGTTAGAGGCATTCACATTCCTCAGGCTTTATGGGAAGATTACATTAAGTCTGTCTCCGTATTTATCTGTCATAGCTCTGGCCCAACTATAAGCTTCTGCATGTGAGACTCCAACAAATCCATCTCTGTATTTCTAATTTGAAAAATACTCATTCTAAGAAGTAATTGCAGCAGTGAACATGTTGATGCCTATCCTTTTCCACAGTGTTTTACCTGTTGGTATTTACAGATGAATGTTAGTGCTGGAGTCAATAGTTTCAGGACCTGGTTGCTCAGCAGCAGCACAGGCAGGCCCCAAGTAATGAAAGAGTAATCCTTGACTGTGCAAGCTCAAGTATTTACATACAGCAGTGCAAGAATTGCCCTGGTTTCAAAATTAAGTTTTTTGGCTGTTGTTTCGGTGTGGGGTTTGCTTTTTGTCTGCATCAGCACCCCAGGCAGGCTCAGCATGACCTTGCTCAGGAGCCATTTGACTTCTGCGGAAGGGCAGGAAGAAGCCCATGGCTTCATCACCCCCTGGCTGAACCTAGCTCAATATCCACCTGGGTAACAACTGTTGCTTCCTGGGCTGGACTTTCTGTCAAACACTGAACTTAAATGCTAATGAATTCAGATTCTGTTGGGGATATACTTCCATTATAATTCAAAATCTACTGACGAAGTGCTGTGCTCTTAAAAAAAGATTGCCAAATATATTTTAAAGTTTCATTTTCCTGAAAGGAAAGTTGTTCAAGATGTAAAATTAGCCTGCAGAAATGTTACTCTACTTATTGGCATTTATTAGAACATGCAAACCTTTCAGTACAGCCTTTCTTTTTTTTTACCCTTAATGCTAATACAGATTCTAAAATTTTCCAACTGGTTCAGTGAAGCACCTTCCACTGTGTTCTGTTGTACTCCTCCATAACAAAAGAACTTTCTAGTCAAAGATATTTTCACTACATCTTTTCTATCATCATCATGTTTTGAAATTCTAGAACAGGGTTGTATTTCAGAAACATTTATATACACTGATCTAATGTAAATATACAGTGCCTTGTGTAACAAAAAAAAAAAAAAAAAAATTTAAAATCTTACCTTAAGGAAAGTAAGAAAGAAATGTTACCTTAAAAAGTTTTCTTTTTATATGCAAATCATTGCTGATAACTGGTAACCAATATTAAAAAATGTATATTTAGAGATCCTTTACAAGTGGGATGCAGGAGTAACATAAATTTTGAAAGCATATCTGTGGAAAGCAGTTTATTTTCAAACACAATCCCTTCCTAGTCATCATGGAAAGTTTTGATTCTTCACAAAGTTGTGCTGCAGTTACAGAATGTCAGGGGCTAGAAGAGACCTCAAAAGATCATCTAGTCCAATAGACATTGAAGTTTCTACTTTGCAGAAAAATTTAACTTGTAGGCAGTTAATATTAACTCTTCATTGCCCATAAGCAGCTACCCTACATAGGTACCCTACATGGGTATTATTTTATAGCTCAGTTATCTCACGCAATAATAGTTTTAAATTGGACAGATGCGTTGACACCTCTAAAAAGCCTTGAAGGTCACAAAAGGGCACACATAAGAGCTGCCAAGTCCCTTACAAAACATTTGAAAGAAAAACTTATTTAATTCTTCCCAATGAAGCTATAGATGGGGTAAGCATCAGACACTGACTTCAGATGTGTGTTGGTTTGAGGTTAATTGGAATATTTTAATGGAGAAAATTATATTGTAAGCTGTGAAAAGACAATACTGGTGATGTCTGCGTCACTCATAGGCTTGCTGAGAGGTATAAGAACAAGCACACAAACAGAGATAACACAGAATCTCTTGGTCTCTCTGGGAGCCAATGGGTCTTGTCCTCTCTGCTTACCTAACTAACCACTTTCCTTCTAACCTCCCGGTCAATCCTCCAAACTCACCTTGTGCATAAGGCAAACCCTGCAGTAAGGCAGAGAGGTGGAAAGAAGGTGGAAGGGGGGTTGGGAGCCCCTCCTGGGGACTCTGATTTCTGGGAGGGGGATTGTGTTTCTGTGTTACCTTTAACTTGTATATTTCTGAAAATATTCCTGTATATTGCGCATATCTCTGCTTGCAAATTGTGCTAAGCTGTAAAATGAGCTTCAGTCCTTAACTTCCAGTTGGCTGAGTCTAGTCTGGATGATTTTACAAAGTGGAGTGGGGGGCAGGTAACTCCCAAACATCACAAGATGCTTGGTGTACTGGCCACAATGGGTATTTGACAGGCATTCCACAAAATATGCACTGCTTTACAACTTTCCTCCAAATTCCTACTCAGATATGCATTTTTAGTGCTGGCACCTTCCATATAATACCAAACTAGATCAAAGCTTGAGAGATTAAAACATGTATCCATCCATTTTTGTTACTAATTATTTTATTTATACATCTTGCAGAGAATTCTTATTTTAAATACATTAATTTTGCAGTAAACTGATGCGAGCAGTTATTTCCTTAAGCCTCTAGGTAGCAATGTGTAAGAGAGACAAATGTATTTTTACATCTGTTCACAGATATCTATTATAGTAGGCATTAAAAATTTCTGTTCATTCCCCCATTTCCCAATAACTAAGTTATGAATAAAAACACCTTGTGAACCTATGATCAAATAGGGATAACACCAATATACTGTAACAGTGTACTAAAACAAAAACACAAGTCTGTGTTTAAGCAGCAGGAATCTTGAACTAGTATTCAATACTTGACCTACAATGTTGAGCCTTTAGGAGCTGTGAAAACATAAAGGAATAAATTAATGTTGAGCTTTCAGGAGCTATGAAAACTTAAAGGAATAAATTGATACATTGAAAATGTGAATAAGAACTCAGTAACCCTAATGCTTTTGTTTTTTCTAGCTTGAAAAGAAAACCAACCAAGTGTATATTCATATAAATTATAGTGATGGGTATTTAAAGAATATTAAATACAAATAATTAAAAGCAGTATGTGTCTTTTAAAGACAGGGTCAGATAAAGCACCATAAACATTGCTGGAACAGGCCATGATTGATTACTTATTTTGGAATCAAAGTGCTATATGATTTTAACAAACAAAAGAATTACTATTTATTTAAACCATGTTAGTAGTTATGCATTGAAAACAGAGGAAGGTCCAGCCTTTACATCTTTCTATCCTTAAAACAGCCATCATGGTATTAAGGAAAAAGGATTCAAGACTGCTCCTTTTCACCAACATTCCTTCACTTCTGTTCTCTGCCAAATATTGTTCCAAGCAACCCTTGCAGTAGGGAGGCATCTTGTGCAGATGCAGCAGGTGAGTAATGTTCCTAGCTAATCGCTTAGTGATTCACACAGTGATTTCCACTTGGCTATTTGGTAAAGCTTCTTTTTGTTATTTCTTTTGGGACATAAAAACCTAGCAATTTGGGGATCTCTCCACTCCCACCAAGGAGCAATTTCATATCTTGAAGCTGTCCTTGTATTGAATCAATTCCTACCTATAACAGTTATCCCAACCAAGCATTGTACTTCTTGCTATGACCAAGGAAACATTCCAACTCAAAACTCCATTCGGAATAAGCTAAAATAAGTTCTAGCATAAAGATATCCAAGACCACCTGACAATGATTCAATGAGAAAATAATGAAATTCAGAATTAAAAGAAAACTAGGCTTCCAGATTGAAAGACTAACACTCTTTTTCTTATGGAGGAGATGGTTATGTAAGTAAGACTCAGTCAATGCTTATATAGCTTAAAGAGAATAGTAAATCATTACAGTTATCATTAGTTTCAGTTTCATTTCCCACTTCAGGGCGGTGGGGTTTTGTTTGTTTTTTTGTTGGTTGGGTTGGGGTTTTTTTGGTTGGTTGGTTTGTGTTTTTACTGTGTCATTTATAACTATAAGCAGAGAAACTAATCTAGCAGAGTATGCCTAGAGGATTGTTTGAAAAAAAAGAACATTTCTATCACCAAGCTTCCTTTCCTTCTCAGGAAAGCATTTGGACATTTGGAAAATGTTCTGCAAAGCATCAAATTCACTCCAAGTAAAGCTCCCACTAAATTGAAGGAAAGTTTGATTAGACCTTCTGAAACACCAGGCTTAACACTTAGCTGTAATGAGTATTGCAATGTATCAACATATAGACAACTATAAAACACTTGTCTCACTCTACACTTGCCTCATTATTTCTCTCCATAGCTGCATAAGATAGACTGCTGATTAAACAGATATTTAAATTGATGAAAAACACCTATATCCAACTTTAGTCTGTTTAACATAAACAAACAATGATTTTGAACACTTTATGGAAATATTATAAAGAGAACCTAATATTTGGACATAAACCTTACTGGGAAAAAAAAATTCCAGTATTTCCTTCTCCATCCCTTAATGTTTTTTCAACAATATTACCATGTAAGAACAAAGGAAAGTAACTTTAAGTAACAATGAGAACTAATCAATCCAAATTTGTTCCTAACCACAATTAATTAAATTGGTGTGTGCCATATAAATGGATTTTTTTTTAAATTAGATGTTTCATTTATTGATTGTTTAGACACATCAATACAGGCTGCAAGGGATCTTTTCCCTAATAATGGAGTTAAGCAGGCAAAACATTAAGCAAGTTGCCAATTAGCTGGTTAGGTGTCTGATTCTTCTCCCTCAGAGACAGAGAAAAACTTACTCGTGTCAGTGGCTGTAAATAGGTATATCACAATACAGCTGTACTCTACAAGCGTCCTTTTGCCTACTTCCTCTTACACTAATACTGCTCTTAATGGTTCCCAGTTCATGACAGAATTCATTTACCAGTGTCTGTGAGGCAACAATATTATATGCATATTGAAATAGCATGTAAAAAAAGAATGTAGGTTGCTTAAGCTTCCTGAGGTTCATCATTGATGCAGTCTAACTGCCAAGGCTGTCCGAGGATCTACCCCCACCCTCAGTCCTTTAAATAACCCCCAAAACACCTCTGGGTCTGCACAACCAAAAGGCAAATCAGACTCTGAATGTATTCACTTTCTTCTCTCTCAAGTTGAATCTAAAGGCAGGAGAGAGCGAGACGAGAGATGAAAGGCAAGGGAAGTTGTCTGAAAATTATCATCAATAAATTCTTTGTGTCTAGAACAGGTCTCTAAACCTCCAAGTGAGCAAAAGGGACCCCTTTTGAGACTGTAACAGTGACATTTTAAGGGAACCGTGATGTTCAAATTTTCATCCATTTCTGTGAGATGATAGGTGTTGAAAGGAAAGGCTGAAGTTCAGAGTAGCTACACTGCCTACTGGAACTCCCATGGTTCATCTCAGGCATCCAGTGTCTCAAGTGAAGCTGCCCTCTGTAGTCTCATGCCAAGTCAAAGACGAGAGATTTTCGAACGCATTTGTGGCTGTAAATGTACATTTTATCTTACTGCCCTTAGTAGCCTCCTTTTTTAAGTGTCAGTTACTAAAGATACAAAGTAGGGACATGAAGTCCAGCAACAGAATTCCTTTCATGCTGTAGAGCACTCAAAAGGTGTTTCTAACATAGCAGAGAAGTCAAAACAAATGTTTCCTAAATCAAAAGAGAGTCATCTTACAATTAAGACCTATTTCAACTTCTTTACTTTCTGCTCTTGCTGCTGGTGATTTGAAGAGACACTCATTTCTGAAGCACCTCACTTGGGGGAACCAGTGTTGGGATCAAAGGACACATTATTCTCTAATTTGGACTTCAGATATCTCCTTAATCATGCTTGTAAAGAGTTCAATAACATCTGAGAATTCCATTACAATACACACAAATCATAATACATCTGAAAATGATCTCAACTTAGTAGAGTATAATAGTTGGGTCATTTGATTTCTTAAAAAGCTGGAGAAAAAAAAATATTAATCTTTAATTTATTAGTCCGTTCAGTTACTTGCAAAATATTCATCCATATTCTAAGCCAGGAACCAGGCCTAAAAAAAAAAAAAAAAACCACAAAAAAACTCAAAACAACAAAAAACCAATTTTAAAAAAAATCCATTTCCCTTAAATCAAAATAAAAGAGTGAATTTCAATATTTCAGTAGGCATCCATAGAATCATGGAATCATAGAATCAGCCAGGTTGGAAGAGACCTCCAAGATCATCCAGTCCAACCTATCACCCAGCCCTGTCCAATCAACTAGACCATGGCACTAAGTGCCCCATCCAGGCTTTTCTTCAACACCTCCAGGGACAGTGACTCCACCACCTCCCTGGACAGCCCATTCCAATGCCAATCACTCTCTCTGGCAAGAACCTCCTCCTAATATCCAGCCTAGACCTCCCCTGGCACAACTTGAGACTGCGTCTCCTCATTCTGTTGCTGGTTGCCTGGGAGAAGAGACCAATCCCACCTGGCTACAACCTCCCTTTAGGTAGTTGTAGACAGCAATAAATGAGGTGCTTGGTAGAAGGACTGATGTGCAAAGAGTGTCTGTTAAAAATTCAACTCTAGACATGTTTTCACTTGCCTGTTTGAATGCCTTCTGGAATCAGCATCTGAATTAATTAACTACCTGGCAAAAATAGGGAGCCAGCTGACAGCATCCAGTTAGTTTCAGAGTCTGTGCTTCAGGATGGATAAGAACCACTCAGAAGTCTACAGGACAGTAGCAAGCAGGAACATGACCAATTGTGACAGACTCAGCAGCGCTTAGGCTGTTAACTAGAGCGAAAGCTAAAAGTATGATGATAACCACTATGTCTTGCTCTATCCAAAGTCCTTGACAAAGGAAAGGAACCATGTTTCACTACATTCAATGTACCTAGAAGAATGAGTTGAAATGACAGCCAGAGAAAATTGGGCCAGATATTACAAAACCAATTTCTCATTTTAAGTCCAGTGAACCAGTGAAATAGTGTCTAAAGCTTCTGTGTCGAGTCATTCCCAACAGAGTGCAGATTAGAGACAAAATGAGGGATGGTTAATCCTGCTTGGAAGAGCTCCCATCTTCTCACTTTCTCATGTAACTTCATGAGTAGTCCTAGAATGGATGTCCTAACTCATTGCTGTTGATTCCCTTGTGAATGCTTGGTGAATCTTAATTTAGTCAAGTTTGACAGAAAGAGAAGAAATAGCACAAAACTCCTTATAGATACTCTTACTGATTGACATCACTTTCAAATTTGCTTTATGCAGTGATAGGCAACTCAGTGACAACAGCAGCATTATATTGTTGCTTGCCACATCACTGAATTTGATGTGCCTAAGGATTAATTCTTGCGTGGTAGGATGAGTGGTGTGAAAGGGTTTTGTTGTTTTTCTTTAAGCCACATAGTTGGGTTTTTTTTCCATCATTAAAATCCCATCAACTGTATTGGGAAGAATTCCTGTTCAAGATAAGGATTTAATCATGACTTGGGGTAAGAAAAGAAAACTGAACTGAAATAGTTTCTTTTAAAATTCCATTGCTTTAAAGAGAAGTGTTTGACTGTTTGCATAAAGTTGCCCTGAAAGGCCATCATTCTTGCCTTCAGATTCTGAAGTTATGCAAAGCAGCAGTGCACCTCAGAAGGGGCATCAAAGTTGAAGCCTGTACAGTGAAAAAAGTTATAGCTTGTGCCCTGCAAACTGAATAGCTTAATCCAAGTGCTGTTTGTCATACTTGGGCATCAGTCTAACTGCCCCAATCACACATCAAAAGGAAATCACTTCTTGTTTGGCTTATGGTTCTTGTGTCTGCTGAGTGCTGTTATCAGGTAAGTCCGACCTTTAAGCACCAAGAGTTAAGAATTTTTACTACCAAAAGCACTTCATGCACAATCGTTACAGATGTGGAGAAGCACAGACATTTTCATTCTTCTATCTGATGTGGTTCTCATGTATCCCAATAAAAAGATAAAGCATTGGCTAAAGCACCAAAAGACAACCTTTCACAATGAATAAGGCACTGCTGTAAAACTCAGAAACACATAAATCCAGACCTGTGACTGACCTATACAGGGCTGACCTGCACATTCTGACTTGCTGCTCTCAGCTGTTTCCACCAGCACATAACCCAGCTGGATCAAACTCACCCCTACTGCCCACTTGAAACAAACCCAATACTCAATATCTCCTTCTGCTTTCTGACTGTGGGCTTTTTAAAAAGCAAATCCATTTCTGCCTGTTTGCCATCAATCTTCATTTCTACACTTTCTTAAATCAGATTCAGTTTGGCGGCGGTTGAGGAAGAATAATTGGTCCATGGACAGCTTTGCATAGAACTCAATAAATCCTGGCTGGAACATGGTTTTCATTGTAACTGAAACATTAAATGAGACTTATACCTGTCAGATGAGAGAGCACTGATTAACTAACAGTTAGGTTGTGGATATGTAAATGAGAACAAATAAGGAAAAAAAAGAATCAATTTTGGAAAGACATTTAGAGCTCTCTCTGAATTTGTGCAAATACTATTTTTTGTTTCTCCACATTTTTGGTAGGTGTTGGTTTGTCTGTCATATTAGAACAGCAAAACAGCAACAGAGATAATTAAGGACATAAACATCTGCCAATGGAAAGCACTTAGCAACACACCTTCAGCCTTGCCACTACGGGCAGGCTACACATATTCCAGAACCACCTGATCCCTACTTCTCTCATACTAAAATGAATCACAGTTAAGTACAGCTTTCACAATAAATCCCTCTGAACAGTGTGTTTGGCTTGGAATGAGAATTTGCCAGAGTTGTTAGAGTTTGCTGTGTTGCTGTAGATGGATTACTGAGAAGTTCGACTGCATTAACCATAGTGAGATATTTACCCTCAGAAAAATAGTAGGTATTTTCTTAACTTTGGCTTGGTCACCAGACAAGTTAGCTAATCACACCAGCTGCACACAACAATCTATTTTGTGCAACCATGGCATACCTTAGCAAATTTTGCTTGTTATATTTGACAGATGGTTATTAAGGCATATTTCTGAAAGATACTGATGGGCAAGGAAAGCTTCAGAAACAGCTTACATATTTTAGGATACAACTGTCACAATAAATTCTAGGCAAGCAACTGTGGAAAGAGTGATTGCACTGAATGGTGAGGGGAGTGAGACAAGCTGGGGTAGGGAAAAGCGTAGCTATAGTGTTGCTGGTGCCAGCATCAAAACCAAACTGCTGGCTTTATTTATTTATTTATTACAAATTCCCTTGTGGCTTTGCTCAAAAGGCAGGCTCATAGTTTAGAGCAGTAGGCACTTGACATTTTTTCCTTGCAATAAGTAATTTGGGTAATAAAGCTGTGAGGAAATTGAACTTGTCAGCCTGTTAAATGCATTTGTCTCCAGGAATATAATAAACTACGTATGTGGAATTGATAGGGTTGGAAGTTGAAATTCTTTATGATTTAAAATCTAATTTGTTGGGTTTTTTTTTTCCTAATCCGCTCAAATGCTCAAGTTTTAGCAGTTAACTACACATAATGATTTCATTTCAAATGTAAATTGAGTGGAGGGCATGGCTAGGCTTTGAAAACAAACATTACCCAAGGCAGACAGCAGAGAGAAAAATTATTTAAATCAATACATTCCAGCTTTCCAACAACAATATCAAATGCAATATCTAACAGGACAATTGAAAACTGCCAGGATTTTGGCATCAAAAAGCAGTCCTTTAATATATTTGTGTGTGTGTGTACACAGACACACATACCCGACACTTAAAATATTTGTAGCCAGATTCCTGGGGCCAGATTTCAGGACTGAAAATGTATATTGTAGGACATTAACTTAATAGAGCTACACAGAGCCGCGTGAGGCTAGTTTTGAGGGTTTGTTTCTTCTTTCCATACCAAGTAGAACTTCTGTTGAAAACAGGACTACAAGGGGTACAAATTAAAAGCTGTTGATTTGTTACAAACTTAAATGGCAACAAGTAAATTACTCTGTGGTTTAAAGGCACAGATAGCAGTGTTTCTGAGCACACTAAAAGAGGAGAATATTGCAAGATATGACAAATCTGGCATTCTTTTCCACTGTAATTTAGGGATAGCTTTGAGATGTGACATGTGAGAGCATTTTACACCACTTCACAATGTTGAGACTCTGTGTGGCCCAGTCTCATTGACTGGATGGTGACATTACTTAGGAGCATAAAAGTAACAAAAAAGAAGCTGTCCCTATGTGGAAAGCACTGTTCCTAGCCCAGCTCCTGGCACCTGGTTCCTCCTTATCATTGCTTCAGTGTTTCAGTCCTGTCTGCTTTGCTTCTTCAGTGCACTCACATAGTTCCAAATTACAGTGCTCCATTTGCCTCCCTTACCCTCCATCACTGCTGCCTCTGCAAATAGATGTCTGTCTTGATGAGCTTCATATTGTGCATGACATTTATTTCTATAGCAGTAACATTTCCTTTCATAAATACCTCTCCAGCTTATTTATAATGTACTCTGTTGTGTTCTCATCTCTTCTTCTCCCTTAAGGAGCAATTTTCTTTAAAATCCACATTAGAAATTGCAGAGAAAATATATGTAGCCTCAACACACAGAGGTGACTTTTCTTGCATTGTTCCTCAACCATAAGAAATGCAAATCAAACAGAAATGCACACGCCTGTGTATAGAAATGCTTATTCAGCTTCCCCCATAATGTAAGAGTTCATATCATATGATTATTACTATTATTGAAGATATTATGCATTTTAAGATTCCATTAGATGGTAGTATCTAATAAAAATCTGTCTTTTTTTTCTGCTTTGCCTATGAACATTTCTGACTTAAAGGGAAACCTCCTTAAAACTTCCTATGGTTTTTTTTGTTGTTGTTGTTTTGTTTGTGGTTTTTGTTTTGGGTTGGTTTGTTTTTTTCAGGTTTGCTAGGGCTGATACATGCAAGTAGAAGCACATGGAACACTGCCATCAGTGAAAGCACTCTCTTGTTTTTCTAACCACAAAGCCTGGCAAAGTTTTACAGTGCTGAATTTTCCAAATCAACTAGAGTTTGCAATCATGAGTATTGAAAGAGTCTTACATGGACCCCACAGGCTTTGTGAAAGCTGGATATATTACAGATTAGGTACTACAAACCAAACCCAGTATTTTCAAGTCTCTAGAAGATTCTGATTCATATTGTTCTCCAAATAATTCCTACCGCCCAATACAGGAAACACCTCCAAGTGTGAGAGTGTCAGTTCATAAACTTCTGTGATAGTTTTTACATGGTCCAACCTGCCACTAGTAGGGAAGTGAAATGCACAAGAACATGGGTTTTTGTAACTGGACTTCAGAGCTGTTGATGGAAATCTACAGAAAACCCTAGGAAATGCAGATGGGGAGCAGCTTCTTCCAGAAGAGACATAACCATTTCACCACAGAAGACATGCATAGATGATCTTTCCTGACAGCACACATTTCCACATAACTGTGCTCGATGTTCACCTCAGCCAGTGAGTGGAAACACAGCTTGTCTGTCAGCTGCAAGTAAGGACATAAGAAACCACTAACATCCCATGGGTTGCATCATTTGCCAGCTTATTCTGCAATTACCTGGGATGAGGAACTTATCTCATTAAAAACATCCCTAAAGCATGCAGAGAACAAAAACTGTAATAAATAATTGGCACAGGTAAGCATCAACATGACCAATGTCCTAAATACCTTCTGTACAAACTACCACATAATCAGCCATTTCATACTGCATCTGCTCTGACTGGATTTCCACCTAGCCACCTAAATGTAACCTAAAACTATAAGGTGTCCTGAAACAGAATGAGTTTGCTGCATAATGTAAAAGTATTGCCCTTTTTGGTATGTGCAAGGTTTAACCACAGGCTGGGTTTTTCTTGTCTCATACTGTTCTTTCGTGGTTTTTAACTCATTTATTCCACTTTGAGGAGTAATAAAGTACATACCAGATTTTGTGCAAGGCACTCAATGCTTTCTTAAACCTCTTCCTTCTTTTTAAAGTATTCTGAAATGTGTAATTTGGAATAATTTCCTCAGTCTGGTTTTTGAAAAACAAAAGACTTCTGGTAGACAACACAAGGAGATTACTTTCTTGTCTCAGGCAACCAGCACCAGAACAAGAGGACACAGTCTCAAGCTGCACCAGGGGAAGTTTAGGTTAGAGGTGAGGAGAAAGTTCTTGACTGAGAGAGTCATTGACTGCTGGAATGGGCTACCCAGGGAGGTGGTGGAGTCACCGTCCCTGAAGGTGTTCAAGATGGGTTTTTACATGGCACTTGGTGCCATGGTCTAGTGTTGAGGTCTGTGGTAACAGGTTGGACTTGATGATCTTTGAGGTCTCTTCCAACCTTGGTGATACTGTGATACAAGGGTTACTAAACTAATGACCAAGGTTTAAGAAGTTTATTAGAAGTTTATATGTAAATACTAATTGAAATCCTTTATTCCACCCTAAATATGCCTTTAATTTCATTGAATAAACACCATGATCATCACAGCACCTATATTCCATTTTACGGACAGTTTTACTGTCCGAGATTTTAAAATTCATTCATTAATAACATGCTGTAAAAAGTGACAGACTGACAGCCCTATAAATTCTTGTTCACCCACAAAAAAAAAAAAAAAGAATTTGCAACCAAGTAAATATTTCCCCACAAAATCAAATCAATGTATTTTAATCTGATGCTGAGTTTTGGCACTAAGTACAAGAATATAACTAAAATTAATGTATTTTTTAGTGTTACTGACACTGTGAGTGACTTGCATTGGTGAAGATGCTCCTATAATATATTCTTTGGTGCTTGCCAAATCGATGCATGTGCTTTAGTGACACAGGCCAGATTTGAACATCTAAGATGGAGATGAATCCATGACAGGTAAGGATAGGAAAGAGAAATTGTTAAATCCAAAATTAATGTTGTATTGGCAGCAGAACAGATTCACTGGAAGGCACCTGGAGTGAATATCTGGTCTAACTACATGGTTGCTCTATGTAATTCACAAATGAGGTTCTGTTTTCCTTCATTTCTATAGTGAATCATCCTGTCACATTGCACCTGGGAATTCTCTTCAACAAAATTCTCTTGAGAATGTGAAAGACTCCTTGCAAATCGAACGTCTTCACACGAACACTACATTCACAGTGAGGAGTGAATACTTTCAGACAACTTCTCATTGATTAAAGCATTCTGAAGTAAGATTATACACAATCCTATTTCTTAGCAGGAGATTTCAATATTGTCATTGTTGAAAAATGATCTGAAAGACATGGTGTACTTCAAGAAAAGTACTCTGTTGTTGGCTAAAATGGAGTCAATATCTATCAAGCACAGCCCAAGGAAATGTTCTTCCAAATTAATGGTTTATTTGAAAACTCTGTGGTAAGCAATCTTACACAAGTTGCTAGAAAATCACATTATCATCAGCAAGGTATGTAGCTGCCTACTTCTGCCTTTTATGCTGATTCTTATCAAGAAGCCACTAACAGAAACTTTAACAATATTGCGATGTTCTAAGAGAAAAAAAAAAAAAGTCTAAAAGGAAAGAGAATCCATGTTCTTAATTTAGAACACATTTTTCTGCAGTAGTCACCAAAAAGGAACCTCCAACTATCCATTAAATGGGATGGTTCAGTTCTTATCTAAATGAAGTTAGTAAGATTCTTCTCTTTAAATTTAAGAGCTATATGTAGATCTTAAACCAAATACCAATAGCTTAATATTTAAACTATAGATCACATAGAACTGGAAGAGGTCACTGGCCTTGGGACTAAATATGACAACATATTAAAGTTCTATTTCCAGGTTTATGAGGAAAAAGGCTTATAAACCCCAAAGGTAAAGTAATCTTTACCAAGATACTGTGGAGATTTGAACTATAAGTCGTAGGAATATTGAAGTTCCTGCTGGCATGGATAGATACATCTTAAAAGACCTCCAGTCTCTAATTGTAGATTTCAAGTGATGCATCCAGCTCTGGTAGCTTTTATCTTGCTGTGCACCTATCTTCTCCCAGTGGAACACAAAAGCAAATCTCTCTTAATGCATATTCTTTGCCCTACAAGAATGGAAAACACATTCTGGCTCTGACTGAAGACAGACACTAACAAAGGATAACTGCTAATGTCACTTAATAAATATTCTATAAACATCCAGATCTCTCTCTCATGCCTTAAATATTTTAGTCACTAATGTCTATAAAAATAAATTTGAGGGCAATAAAATTAAGCAAATAAAAAAAACCCTTGAGATAGTTCATCAACAGCATGAATTCTGTATTAGAAAAAGTCATGAGTTTATTTAACAAAAAGATCAGGCAGTTGTAATTAATTCCATCCCTTTGAACTGACAAAGCAATGATTCTTCTAACAGTAAAGGTTTTTTACATGCCTGCTATTCCCACTTCTAATGCGTGAAGGGTTCTCTAGCCTAGAGAATCCAGGAGGGGTGGGACTATATTCACTGATGGGTTTTGTTGGATTTTTCTAGAAGAAAGTAGATGAAAAGAGACTTGCAATTTAAATAGAATTTAAGGATATATGAAACTGAGTAGCAGTAAGTGATACTTATGCATTTTGTGGAAGGAATATAATAATCTACAATTAAAAGAGTATTCAAGGAAACTAACTCATCCTGATGCGATTTTGCTCTTTGAAACTGGTGCAGTGTATCTGGCACTGTCCAGCAGGTCTTTGAAGTTATGCTACACACAATTTTCATCCACCTCCTATCTTCAGGCTAAAGGTAACAGAAGAGAGAAGATACAAGAAAAAGGGAGAAAAGGAAATATGAAACTGAGATTTTTACTCATAAATTTTTATTAGTAAATTACCCTTCACAAGTTGGCAGTTCTGTTGCCTACGGTCTTTAAAAACACCCATTCCAAAATGCCTCTATCCAGGTGCTCAACAAGACAACATGCACAAGACTAATAGTGGTAACTAATATATATCCCTCATAATTTCTAAGGAGTTTACAAGACAAAATATAGACAGAACAGGGATTTTAAAAGGTAAAACAGTCTCCAGCATCTCACTTTGTTTGCTGATGGGTGTTCCCCAATTTTAGAGTGTGCTTCTGTTAACCCAATTTCTTTTCAGATTCACCTGTGCTACAGTTTTGGTAGGGCTCAGGAATTCTAGGCCAGGCCAACGGAGGGTTGACATGAAGGGATCTGAAAGGTCTTATTCTTGTTTTCTGTGGCAGAAGGTCACTCCTGTTATTAGAGCCATGCTATGGGTAGGAGGCAATCTACAGACCAGACTCAGAACAATGAAGCCTGCACAGACACTATCATCACTATCAAATTATGCAAAGGAAATTGGAAGGCTGGTAGAAGTCAGTCAAAATTCCTTATTGCTACTGTCTTGGCAGCAAAAGCCTCCATCTTTGCTCACTGTTGCTGTTTGGTTACCCTGCTGCTAATTCCTTCCAATACTTTGTTCATAACATGAAAAATTCTCTATCTTAATGGTTATTTCAGGCAGTTAAAGAGCTGCATAGGGATAGCTTTTTTATATGTTTTCAGAGTTGTTTCATCCTTGGTTTTGTGGCACTGCTCCAGACCAATCTGTCCTTTTACTTTACAGGTGAAGCTGGTATTTTACTTCCTTTGAAAGTAACCCAAGCCTTGATTTCCCTGCTGTTTAAAAGACTGTTTGTTTCCAGATTATGTTAATTTTCACAGAAATAGGTCCCACTCACAAAATCAAGATGATTCATGAGCCTTAAAATCATAGACTTCAGTGACAGTGAGAGCTCTCCTAAAGTAAGCAGAGACTGCACTTTTATGGCCAGCCACTGTAAATGCATCCCTCTGGAACAGCATTGTCACATGTAAGTTTAAACAGTTCCTGGGCATCAAAGGAGCAGGGAGTTTGGAAACAGCATTCTTTAGTCTACAGGACTTTGTCCTCAGGTCTTTAAAAGGCTCTTGAAAAGAAAAAAAGAACTTCAGACCAATACATAAAGGCAAGATACAATCGAAGGAGGTTCAGAAAACAGCATTCTGGAATTTCTGCTGCATTGTTGTGCTGCTGCCCACACACTTGCTCAAGCAATTTGCAAGTGGTCTTCCTCCGCTCCACCCAGTTGACATTGCCCCACAAATAGGAAATTATTCCCTCAATTTTATTCCTGCAAGAACACATCACCTCAGAAGAGGGACAATAAATCTCCTTTTCAGCCATCACAAATTGCACTAACATCACCACATTTTCTATGTGAAGAAATCCCTATTGCACACTACCCTTTATGCAACAATTAAGTTTGCTTGTTTGTTTCAATTTAGCTTTCTTGGCTTGGTTTTGGTTTTCTGGTTTTGTTGGTTTTTTGTGTGGGGTTTTTGATTGTTTGGGGGTTTTTTGTGGTTTGGGAGTTTTGGGGTTTTTTTGCTTGTTTGGTTTTTTTTGTTGTTGTTTGGGTTTTGTTTGTTTGTTGGGTTTGGAGGGTTTTTGCTGTTGCATTGATTGTTGTGTTGTTGTTTCTGTTTGTTTAAGCCCAGCAAGGAAGAACTGCCCATATCATATCTGACATGGCCAATTCTCTGCCATCTGCTATTTCATTTTGCTCCTTTCCAAACAATGGCTTGACCAAAGGCAAAAGCTTCACAATCAGCTACTAAAACCTTCTGTATCCACGAAACCAAAAGGACAAGTGGCTGTCCAGGAAGCCCTACACAATCAGAGCAGCTCACACTGTTTCTTCATGGACACAGAACCATTGGGCACTTCTTTCGCTCAGTTACAACAAACTGTGCCAAAAATCTAAATTTCAGGGGCAAGGAGGGCAGGAGAGCATGTTTCACAGGTGTGTTATATGAGCATAGAGGCACATAAAAGGTTCTGTATGTGGAATGCAGGAGCAAACAGTGGAAATTTGTCTTCCGAAGAATTTTAGAACTGTTTTTGCCCCTGCACTGCAGATGGCTATGCCATGCACTCGCCTCAAAACTCTTTACTATGAGTATCCTTTCTAGACTGCAGGGTGATTCAGTCTCTAAGGAAAGAGCTCTATTTTACACAAGAACTATACACCATTCCGGGAAAACCAAAAGAACGCTGAGGCTAAAAATAGAAAATTAATTATTTCAATTACTATTGTCCCTTTCCACTGATTTTGTCATGACAGGTCACCTTCACTAACTTCATTTCTACTGAAAACAGGGACAAAAGAAGAATTTCCTTAAGACTTGACTAGGCCACTGAACAGTGTCAATACCATTCAATAGCCTGTTAAGTGCAGCGACTTTGTCTCTGTTGTGGTCTGTGTTTAGCATTATTAAAACAGGGTAGAATTTGGCTAAGACTCTTCTAGGCAATGGCAATGCTTCCCTGGAGTTTCATTCTTTCAGCCACACAGAATACCCTCTGCAACTGTCTTCTGATTGCCAATATCTAAAACTCACGTATCAGGGTAACAAGGAACAGTTTAATATGCAAATAGCAGACTAATTGAACAGAAAGAGAACTCCCACATCACCATAGATTTGNTAGCCTGTTAAGTGCAGCGACTTTGTCTCTGTTGTGGTCTGTGTTTAGCATTATTAAAACAGGGTAGAATTTGGCTAAGACTCTTCTAGGCAATGGCAATGCTTCCCTGGAGTTTCATTCTTTCAGCCACACAGAATACCCTCTGCAACTGTCTTCTGATTGCCAATATCTAAAACTCACGTATCAGGGTAACAAGGAACAGTTTAATATGCAAATAGCAGACTAATTGAACAGAAAGAGAACTCCCACATCACCATAGATTTGGAAGCATGCATTCCATGCATTTGGAAGCTGGAAGCATTCAGATCAGAAGAAATTTTACTATGAGGGAGGAGAGTTTCCTTTGAGCAGTTGTGAAGGGAATGATGGAATAAAAGAGTTGCATCACTAGCAAACACATAAATAGTCCAAATGTTAATATTTTGCCTGGAATGAAGAAAAAAAACCCATGACAATCAAAAGTTATTATGAATTAACTCTGTTTCTAAGAATTTGGATATAGTATTACAGTTACACGTTAGTAAGACTGATAATAAGCCTGAAGATCAGCCTAATTATTCAATACCACTTATTTCTCACCAGGACCTGGGAATTGTGGCTATGACTAGTTTAGCCATCTCCTCAGTTGTGTCAAGATAATGTTCAAAGTCAACCTTTGTGACTCCATTCATAAAAGAGGCAATTCCAGGAGATTATCTGCTTTGTTGAGCAGAGCCATCCCCACCCTGGTGTTGGCAGAGCTCAGCTCCATGTTCAAACCATTATAAGAAATACCCAAATGTCTGAGCTATCAGGTTCAGCAAATCTTTCACGTTGAACTAGGTCCAAACATCTCAGATGCAACTACTTTATTAAGGTAATGTGTTTGGACAATTCTCAGTGTTTAGTAGCCTGTGAAATCATACCTGCTTGAGTAAGTGGCAGGTTTGGAAGAGTTATATACAACACATTAACTCAAAGCCTTTTTAAACCAGTGCTTTTTAAACTTGATGCATTGCTTAAGCACAGAGAACCAAGTATGCACATTTTAGATTAGCTTTATACATTCACACTGAATACTTTGACTTCTTTTGATAGTGTATTTTAAGCACTTAATGTCACTCAAATGTAGAATTTTCTCTAGTAGTTAATAAGTTCTTGTAAAAAACCTTGAGAAAAGAACCTGTTTAAAGTGCAAGAACACACAAGAAGTTATTTTTACATTCAGTTTGATTTTTCCCTCAATTAATTCCTTGTAGTACTGCAAAAGCTATCAAGTCTCCAAGTCAGTTCCATTTCTCTTCTCTGTGATTTTATAGTATCATAGCAATGCACAAAGCTTTGTAGAGGAGGAGAGAAAACAGACCCATGTTCCCAGAATCTTTGTAGTCTAAAGATAATACAACCCACTACGACTTGACAGTAAATACACGTGGGTGGGGGGCAAGGAAATAAAAAGGTGACTTAAAATAAAGAGACATGCTTATTACCTCTGCAGTACAAGAACTTCCTCTAAAAGCAAGCACTTACATAAACTACTTTTCTCCTTCATCCCTTCTTTCAGTTATTTTTGCCACTGAAGTGCAGGTATGGTGGTAGGAATGATGGTCACACTGGAGATAATGTGTTTGGTGTAGAACAGAAGTGCATCCATAGTGCAATAGTATGCTGTACTTCTGCCACAGCCTTTAAAGCTCAAGCTAAGGGCTGCAGGACTAGCAGATACTAATTACCTAACCATGGCAGTAGGTTTGGAACTACATGATCTTTAAGGTCCCTTCCAATCCAAGCCATTCTATGGTTCTACGATGAAAGAGTGGTTGAAAACCTGGATGAATCTAGTCTTTCTTTTTTATTTCCCCCTTCTTACAAACAAAAAAAAAAAAATCAGGAAAAAGAAAAAGTTCAAAAAAGGAAAACCCAGGATGTTTTCTCTAATTTATAAAAGAAGTCTGCCTTATTATAGCCCTTATAAAACTGTGCTGTGCAGAAACTGAAGAGATGTATGCACATCAGCATGTTCATTTATATCAGAAGTGCAGCTTCGAAATCACGAAATCACAGACTTGCAGAATATATCTGGTTGGAAGATATATTCAAAGATTATCTAGTCAGCCTTTGATCCAGGAGTGAAGAGTCAACACTAAACCATGGCCCCAAGCACCAGGTCCAGGTGTGGTTCAAACACCTCCAGGGATGGTGGTTCCACCACTGCCCCGGGCAGACCATTCCCGAGCTTGATAGTCTTTCTAGTGAAGAAATGTTTCCTAACATCTAGCCTAACCTCCCCTGGTGCAGCTGGTAACCTTTTCCTCTAGTTCTACTCTTGCCATCAAGGAGAAGAGGCTGGCTGCCTTGTTGCTATAACTTCCATTCAGGCAGTTGTAGAGAGCAATGAGGTCTCTCCTCAGCCTCCTCTTCTCCAGACTCTACCCTTCAGATGCTCCAGGCCATTCACAAGCTTCATAGCCTTTCTCTGGACACACTCCAGAGAATCAAATCTCTTTCTCATTTCCATTCAGCCCTCTTCCATTTCCAGTGTAGGGAGGTCTTTCAAGAGTGAAAGTACATTTCTTCCCAATAAAACTAAACCAAATAACAGGTGGCAGGTGTGAGCCTCCCACACTATCTACTGCCCAATGTTCACATCTCACAGACTAGCCCAGAGTAAAAAACTCACTGTGTCTAGTACAGATGTCACATCCTCAGCAGGAGGTGCCTGCCTGCTTAGATCCATTCCTCTCACACCGAAGTGCCAGCTAACACAGACATAGCCTAAGGCTGTCTCTGTTCCTGCCTTGTCCTAATATTGAGTACATATGGGCCAGAAGATCCAACCTTTGTATAGGAACTAATGGCAATTTCTTTTGAAGAGTTTTAAAGTCCAACAGCAATCATCTGGATGCCAGAATAACTCTGACAATCAAACAACACTGCAAGCAGGTTTCAGATGTACTACACTTCCAAAAGACAAAAGGTTTTTTTATTACCCTTATGTTCCTGATCAGGTTAGCTTTATCAGCAATGATCCATAAGGAACAGCAATACACCTTCTAGTATCTCCATAGCCAACATACAGTCCAGGCAGCATCCTGCCATTTTTGGCTAATCAAAATCATGAAGCATTACACTCAAGATCCTGCCATACCTCAAAGACTAATATACCTACGATATTTTTTTTTTCTGATAACACCTGAGTGATTGCACAGCATCTTTCCCAAAGCTGGAAAGCTGTCCTAACAAACAGGAATAAATGGCATAAAGCTGACACTGGTCTATGTATTCTGTAAACTGGCTACAATGAATTGCCATTATTTGCCATGAATAATTTCTGTTAAGGTCTTGAATGACTTCTTGAAGACACCAACTGACTGTCAGTGAAAGAATCCAAACTTAAAGCAGGTAACTTATCTCACTTCCATTAAAACCTGAAGATAGCTGAACCTTAGTATTGTCTCCTTGAAAATTCTGCTCTGAACGCTTGAAAGAGAGATATCTGCACCACCACACTGAAGGTTCAGATGCTGACCCACCTGATGCATCAGAGTAACTTCACCACAGCATAAACACCCAAGACCCTATTAGGGCACAATCCCCACAGATGGCAATAGAGGAGATAATAATGGCCCCAATACACGAGTCAAGCAAGTTAATAAAAGGTGATGCCAGTCTTTAACAGATGACTGCAAAATTATTCCCTCACTCCCAAGATTTGCATCTCTACCTAAAAAGCTAGCTATAAATATTTGGGCACAAACTTTAACATAGGAAATTTCATCTAAACATGAGGAGGAAATTCTTTACTTTGAGGGTGGCAGGGCACTGGAACAGGCTGCCTGGAGAGGTGGTGGAGTCTCCATCTCTGGAGTCATTCAAAACCTGACTGGACACCATCCTGTGCAGCCTGCTCTAGATGAACATTCTCTGGCAGGGGCATTGAGCTAAATGATCTCCAGAGGTCCCTTTCAACCCTTATCACTCTATGATTCTGTATTGCCACGTGGTCTAACCCTGGTGTCAACAGAAGGAGTCCAACTGAATTGTTGATTTAATATTCCTCTATAAACAGAAATCCTGTGTACAAGTCTGAATAAAGTAGCAGATATAAATTGTGCAGGTTGTGATTCAATATAGTTTTCCTCAGTGATAGGCATTTCATAAGAATTTTGCTCCAGTCTAAATTAAAATCAGTTTTATAACTCCAGGTTGAGACAGGTATAAATCAGCAAAGCCATACAGTGTTTGCTGTGAGTCCATCAATTTTTATCAGATGAGCTTATGACCTGTCAAGGCTGCATTCAAATCACTATTTCAAAGTGATTTTATTAAGTGATCAGAACATATGTTACTTTTTTGTCTTTAACCATAATAAATCACCAATGCACTGATATTGAAACAGCAGAAGGGACAGAGCAGTGTATTAAGTTTTCCATATACTGTTGATGTCAAACGCAGCCAACTGCACATGAAAGGTAAAACATTTGAAAACAAATCCTGCAATCAAATAACTACCTGCAAACAGTTTGATCAGATAATTTGAGCTACATTTCCTTCTTTCTCTTTTTTTTGCAAAATGTACAGCAGAATAATAGGAAATCAAAATAGAAGGGATGAGAATTAATATTCCGTGAAAACAAAGGCAGAAGAACTTTGAAACCTAGATGGATTGCAAACAATGCATCAAGTCAAGTCACACCAGTTCAGTCAATGGACAAAGCTACATGTCTAGGAGGAAAAGTTTATACATGTGAAACATTGGTAGGCTTTGGTCAAGATTTTTTTCCCCCCGCAGAAGTCCTTGAAAATATTTGAGGTGCTTCGATATTTGCATAATGAAAGCCACAGGAAAACTATTATTAAAGTGATTTTAATTCACTGCCTTTAGGGTCTGATTCAATGCTTGTTTAAGTCAGTAGGAGTCTTCCCATTTAATTCATGAGTTTACACCAGGCCTTCATCTATGGCTGTAATGAGAAGGAGTTTAAAAAGGTAATTTTGGGGTGCATAATTCTTTTAAAGTTAGAAATTCTAGAATCAGTTCCCTCAGCTAATTTGTGCATCCCTGCTGGGGAGGGCAGGAGAAGAGAATTGCACCCAAGTAACAAGTAGATGAAAATAAAGACAAGGAACGTTAAATTGTGCGTTAGCAACCTAGCTGCTCAGAACAGCTCTGTGATTACCCTCACTCAAGTGAGGTTATTCCCAGACAAATGTCTCCCTCAGACACTGGAATGGGACTGTTTCCAGACTGAAAAGTATCAAATCAACCTTTACAGTTTTAGGCATGAAAATACAAATCACAAGCCAACAACTTGTGCTCAACCATGAGAGCTACCATCTACCCTAGTCACCAACCTTTCCTGAGAGTTTCCATGCCTGTTTAATTTGCTTTCTAAGATGTTAATAATTATAAACACACTTCTATCAATTTAATGAAGATGCACTGTAACCTCTAGGGAAAAAAAAACAAACCAAACAAACCCCACACCAAACTCAAAAACAAACAACCAAAAATTGTACTGTGGCAGTTCTGGAACACTCAGCACAGGAAGGACATGGAACTGTTGGAGGGAGTCCAGAGGAGGCCACAAAGATGCTCAGAGGGCTGCAGCAGCTCTACTGTGAGGACAGGCTGAGGGAGTTGGGGCTCTGCAGCCTGGAGAAGAGAAGGCTTCCAGGAGACCTTAGAGTAGCCTTCCAGTATCTGAAGTGGGCTACAAAAAGGCTGGGGAGGGACTATTGACAAGGTCTTGCAATGACAGGACAAGGGGCAATGGGCTTAAACTGGCAGAGGGAAGATTTAGACTGAATGTTAGGAAGAAGTTGTTTGCAGTGAGGGTGGTGAGGCACTGGAACAGGTTACCCAGGGAGGTTGTGGTTGCTCCCTCCCTGGAGGTGTTCAAGGCCAGGTTGGATGAGGCCTTGAGTAACCTGTACTAGTGGGAGGTGTCCCTGCCTATGGCAGGGGGTTGGAACTAGATGATCCTTGAGGTCCCTTCCAACCTTACCATTCTATGATTCTGTGATTCATGATACATATCAGTGAACTTCTATATGGTCCATGTTATAATGTTGTTCTGTTTACATGCAGCCAGATTTAGGCTTTGGAAAAAAAACTGCCTCTTGAAATCACTGAATTCAAAAGAGACCTTTCCGTTGCACACAACTTCAATTGCACAGATGTGACATTTTAGCAAAAATAAAAATACATTTTTTTTAAAATCACATCTTCATACTGGTTTTGCAGCTGTGGCTATAAAAAAAAACCAAAAAGAACTAAGGATAATTCTTCTCTTAATATCAGTCCAAACATCTTCTGTTTAGAGGAAATAGCTACTTTGTGGAAACTGGTGAGGCATTTGATTGGGTTGGTAACAACTCACCCTTAAGAAGAGTCTGAAAAACCCTGTAGTACACTTTCTAAAGCACACACTTCAAAATACATCTAGAGTAAGTATCTGTCCTTAATTTGATTGTGAAGCATCTTTAGATGCATTATCCAGCAAAGTATGTCGAGGGAGATGGCAACAAAACTAAATACACAAACAGAAATTATTCTTTCAGATCTGACACCTGCTGTCTCTTCAGACAGTGCAGATCTGATGAGAATTAATGTAGCAGATGGAGCAAACTAAATGGTGACTGCTTGGTTTCTGAATCATCAAGTTGTAAAGAAATCCTCTAACAGTATTTTTGGAAGTTGTTTAGCAGGAAAGGGAAAAAAAAAAAAAAGAAAAAAGGGACGAAAGGAAAAAAAAAAAAAAAAAAGAAAAAAAAAAAGCAAGGTTTCCCGCACAGTCCTTCAAGGTATACGCAGATAAATCTGTCTAGAAATGGTCTTCCTATCCTGCTTATACCAGCCTAGTCAGATTGCTGCTTTACCACTCCTAACAGCTAAGCCACAAGTATTCAGGTGTACTGCTAGAACATTTCTAGTCAATTTCTGCTCTGCCAAAGGAACCTCTTCCCAGGCCAGGAAATCCTGTCCATGTTGCACACTTATAGCCATGAATTTCCAGGGAGGCAGCAGGATTACAGGATCACAGGATGGCAGAGGTTGGAAGGGACCCAAAGGGATCATCGAGTCCAAACCCCCTGCCAGAGCAGGACCATACGGTCTAGCTCAGGTCACAGAGGAATGCATCCAGATGGTCCTTGGAAGTCACCACAACCTTTCTGGGAAGCCTGTTCCAGCGGTCTGTGACCCTTAGAGTAAAGAAGGTCCCCCTTTTGTTGAGGTGGAATCTCAATATTCAAATATTTACACTTCTTTTCAGCAGAGTTGGAAGATTTTAAGTTTATACTAGCTTTAAAACCACACTGCCTCACTGCAAATCTGGCTGGAATGGTTGCCTGCACTTTGAACATTCAGAAATTAGTAGCAAATCAAGTCACAGAGGAGATAGCTCCTATGTGAAAATATAGCTTTTGGATAACCTAAACCTATCTGGCAGGCAGGTATCTACAAAATAGACTTGTACCAGCTGTAACAAAATGTAATGAAATGCAATTAGGAATTTATCTTTCTCAGACGATAAGTGCAGTCTTCAGAGGAGCCATTGTAACCACATGGATGTGCTTTATCTTAGGTTCTCACTTAAAACTAATGGTTTCTAAATTACTTGAGTGGAAAATTAAGAATGCTATGCTGCACTTAAGAAAGCATTTGCATTTCATTGCATATGCTGTTAAATTTCCATTAAACTGTACATTTATATACAGACGTCTAATTCATAAAATATGGTAATAGACTGAAATAGTCTGATTGGGCAGATGATAACTTCTGAAGAAAGCAGATATTTCTAAATATCTGCTTCCTCAGAGTGTATCCTACATCTATTCAGCATCATATTTCCTTTCTTTTCCCAAAAGAAACTTAAATAAAGAAGTTAAGTTACTTGGAAAATTACACTTTTCTTCCCCCCCCCCGCCAAATGAAATCCAAGATCTATCCTTCAAGGTTTGACAATGATTAAGAGTCCCAGGATATTTGATAAACATACATAACACACTGGTGAGCTAATCCTGTTTGTACAAAGAAAATAAAAAGCAATGACAAAACAATCTCTTTATAAAGCTAAATACTCAACAATATTTTATGCAAGAAAGAGGGACATGGTGAATTTAGGAAGGAAATTGCATATTCCAGTGGGACATTAAGAATTGCCTGGTGGACTCATCTTTGCCAAAGGCTTTCAAAAATCATCCTCTTACGCTCTTGCCTTCATGAGACTTCTCAGTCTTTTTAGCCTTGTTGCAGATAGATCTGATTTCACAACCAGCAAACCTCTGGCACTAATTCACAGTAGAGCTGGCAACTTTTGATCTCATTAAAGCTTTAAGCAGACCTCATAGAAAAAAAAACAAGTGTAGAACATATTGCAGCTACAAGTTGGTTGCACTGCATGTGCATTTTTTATCCTTTTGCTTACTATGTAGGTCAAGCAACTAATTTATTTTTTATTAATAACTGACACTTTGATAACATCCTGGAAAATGTTCCCATATTTGACCAATTTCAGCTTTGTTCTCAGGTGCTAAATTGACATTTTCAAGGCTCCCCCTCTGGTAGGATTTTTAAGAAAAGAAAGAATTGCTTGGATCGTATTGGTCACAAAGGGTACTTTAAAGCATTCACTTGTGCATGTGGAATCATTTCTGATGTTGAACTACTCAGAGAAGTGCTCAGTGATGAGAGTGAAGGAACCATGATCATCTGCAATGCTCATATCTGCTCTGTTTTCCATCAGAAATCCATAGTCCACATACAAATCAACTGGTGGGATCAGATAGGTGTACAAATGATGTATAGCTAGGGTTGACAGAGTGAAAAGACAGCAATAAGTCTGGATTTTTGTCCTGTATAATATTAAACATGATACTCTGATGTGGCTAAGTTAGAGGGCTCTTTATGTAGGATTGTTTTGGTTCTGTGTCCTTATTGAAAGTAAATTTTACTTTTCATTCTAATCATTATTGTGCCACACGTGACAAGCCCATCAGCAGTGACTCTGGCGTTCTCTGATGGGCTTCAGGAAATTTGTTTCATAAATAACTTCAGAAAATAAGGACATTAAAATCATTGCTGTTTACATGAAAAGTAATTGAATATCAATCAAAACACACTGGCAACCTCTTGACAGCTCCAGTTCTCCTGTAATTCATTGAATTAATCAAGTCTTGACACTGTGATATGCTGTTACAAAGGCTGAGGAAGGAGCAGGAAATTACAAAGTTAAGGAAAAAAAGACCTCTTTTTTACTTCATTGTGTGTGAAACAGCCCATTGGAGGAGAATAAGGTTGCAAAGAGAACTGCCCAGCTCAGATTCAGCTAATCTGTCATTTCATCTGGCAGTGGCCAACACCAAACATTAAAACGGTGGTGAAAGAATTGCACCAGGTAGGTCTCTTAACCTGACCAAGGCAGCACCCTGTACATCCTTGCAGCATTTCTATATTGATGCCTCTGCTCCTCAGATCTTTGTCTCGTTCTCATGTGAGAAAGACCAAATTGTCTATATTACATTAATTCCTTTCTGTTTCTCAAAGGAAAATAGCAAGACAGTACCTGGTGTCCTCAGGGGACCGTGCTGTACCTTATTGAAGTCTTCTTTCACTAACTATAAGGAAAGCCTTAAATCAAATAGCACTGGTTGTACCTTGCAAAATTTTAAAGAGACATCACTCCCTTTTGATTGGGTTGTGCAGGAGTGGCAGTTGCCATGGTTCCTTCAATGTATTCCAGACACAGAACACCTCTGTTTCCAAAACTCACTCCAAGCCATGCAAGATGGAAGGCATGCACTGAGTCCCTGCTTTATTGCTAAGACACCGTGATGCAGACCACAAAGCACAGATACTCAAATATGTACAAGTGTCCTGAAGATTTCTTCTACAGAGTAGAGCAAAAAATGGCTAGCATTTGCTTTCATGTATCAATGAGGTAGCTGCCTAATTCATGTCACCTCTATCCACCCCGCTAAGAGATTTCCTAATGCTGTATGATGAAGTAGTTGTGGAGCCAGTACAAGAATTATGGTCTGCAGACTCACAGCCTCCTTCTCTAGCCACTAGATCATGTGGTCATGAATAACTGCAGACACAGAGAGGCATTTGGAAGCACAATAACACATTCAATCATGCAAATGTGTGTTTAGTGCACACTAGAACCTGTCCTTATAATAAATGGGTAACTTAGGAGCACAAATAGGACCCTGTATAATCAAACTAATATTCATTCCACTCTTTCAACAGCTTATGTACACACAGAAAATACCACAGACGTCTGTTTTCCAACCTGTTAATGCCTAGAACAGAAAAGTGCTGGGAGAAAAAAAAAAACAAAACCAAAAAACTACTGAAGCAAGCATTTGCAAAAAGACACAGGTAACTGACTAGGAATTCTTCCCCTACCTTACCTCCTCTTTGCTTTTGTAACATAAGCAGAAGCAGAGAAATGCATAGCCACATGCACAAAAAAGTGCAGACAATTCATAAAACAGGAGGGAAACTGTGCCATGAGATCTTTCTTCTCTAAATGACCTTCCTGAGAAATGCTGCATAGGATGAAGTAAAATGCTTACACTTCCTAGGAGCTACTGTCTGATGCTACACTTGNGGGGAAGAGGGGGGAGGGGGAAGCCAACCAGGTTTCAATTTCTCTGTAAGGAAGATGACTTTAAGACTATTTGAGCTGGCAAAGTGCCACAGTTGCTCATAAAAAGGAGAAAGCAGGATATTTTAAACTTCAGACTACACTGCTCTGCTCTAGTAAGGAACATAAATATCTTCATCTCAAAGATGCTGGCAGAAGTTTTTAATTCCACTTAAATTTTGTTGTTGATTCCACTTAAATTTGTTTTTCTAAAGTGAGCTAGGCAAACAGATGTCGAGTTTACCCCAGTGGAA
>VWZE01014361.1:2292556-2320522 GCA_013396675.1 Eubucco bourcierii | reverse complement strand
CTAGGCTGCATCAAGAGAAGCGTGGCCAGCAGGGCAAGGGAGGGGATTCTGCCCCTTTACTCTGCTCTCGTCAGACCCCACCTGGAGTACTGTGTGCAGTTCTGGAACCCTCAGCACAGGAAGGACATGGAAGTGGTTGGAGGGGGTCCAGAGGAGGCCACAAAGATGCTCAGAGGGCTGCAGCAGCTCTGCTATGAGGACAGGCTACAAGAGTTGGGGCTCTCAGCCTGGGAAAGAGAAGGCTTCCAGCAGACCTTAGAGTAGCCTTCCAGTGTCTGAAGGGGGCCTACAGGAAAGCTGGGGAGGGACTATTGACAAGGTCTTGCAATGACAGGACAAGGGGCAATGGGTTTAAACTGGCAGAGGGGAGATTTAGACTGGATGTTAGGAGGAAGTTCTTTCCAGTGAGGGTGGTGAGATACTGACACAGGTTGCCCAGGGAGGTTGTGGCTGCCCCCTCCCTAGAGGTGTCCAAGGCCAGGTTGGATGAGGCCTTGAGTAACCTGTACTAGTGGGAGGTGTCCCTGCCTATGGCAGGGGGTTGGAACTAGATGATCCTTGAGGTCCCTTCCAACCTTACCATTCTATGATTCTATGATTCCCTTCAAACCTTACCATTCTATGATTCTAAGGAACATATAGGAAATCCTCATAAGCAGCCTGAAGAATACAAAAGTACTTTCTCTCTCTATTTCTAATTTTTGGGGGAGGATCAGACAAATCAGCCCACAACACTTCTCACAGGTACAACTTGCAGGGAGGTTTCCCTGTGTACCGTAACAGTTCTGTCAGAAATAAGCACGTGAGATTTTGAAAAGGCCATCTTTAAGCATTTATGCCAACAAAACACAGTTGTGGAAAAACTAACACAAAGATTTGTATGTAACAACTGCCTGTTAGTCGACAATAAATGAACTAGATTGCACTCACGCTTATGCATGGTCAGGTCAATCTGGTGCTACCCTGCTGAGGGTGAGAACACAGCTTGATCTCTGCTCATTAGTCTCACTTTCATAAATGTCAGAGTCAAACTGGCTTTATTTAAATGAGAAACATATGTCCACTCCACAGGCTCACTTTCTACTTAAAAAACTCTTCATAAATAAGGCAGCTCTTCCATTTATTCCCACCTACGTGCTTTTTTCCTGTTAACTGCTGTGATTATCAAACTTCCCAGCCAGATTGCATAATGGAGTTGCCATGGTAAATATTTTTACTATTAAGAAACACTGTGCTATATTCTTTCAAATGCATCAAAGCACATAAGGAATGTAAAAGAATGATTTTCAAGTCTCTTGCCAACTCCCATGCTAAGATTCCCAAGAACTACTTTTTAAAGCAGGGTTAAGCTGATATGCCTCCTGTAATGCACTGGCCACACTAATAAACATCATGCAGGCTTAATAAGGAAGTTTGGGTATTCTATACAAATATTTTCCTAAATCTGATGATAGCTTTGGGAGAGCAAAATCCTTACACAGACAATTTTCCCATGTAATGCCATTTACCATCAACACTTAAGTGCATATATGGCAAATGGGTTTTTATTTGTTCCTTCAGTGTATGGGGACCCAATAAATCACTGACTTCACAGGAGTTGGATTTTCCCTCCTCTGACACAAGTTCCCCCAAACTGAGGTTTATTATTTCCCATACAATCTCCATATACAATCTAAAATTCACATTTTCTTTTCCAGGATTCTGAGAGAGATTTACTTTCCAGCTACCATAAGCAATAAGAATTCTGAATGTCTGTTTGTGTTGCTGCTATTCCTGTATTTGCTATACCTAAAATACATTCAGGATGTGTGGAGATGCTCTGTGTGGTGATGTCTTTATTAATAACACCACTAGTAAAACCTCTGAAAAATTTATCCTGCTACTTTTATGCTTTTTTTAAAAAAAATATTATTATTTACTGTTTCTAATACCCCTTTGGTGTAATATAGCCACCCAGCACTTTCAAAACAGAGCAATACAATTATTTTTTTACTGAAGACCTAAACTCCAGGCCACCATTTTGTTCAGTATCTTTATTCACAACTAATCAAGCTATCTTACTTTTGCTGCTAGAGGATTAGCAAAACACAAAAGTATCTGTGAGTCTAAGCTGCAGGTCTGAGTAGCAAGGTAGTTATGGGAAGATAGCTTACATGAAATGTAAAAAGCCCACATTTGGGAGTAATTTCCAACTCAGTCATTAAAAGCTCATTAAGAAGGTGTGCTTTATCTCTTCTCTGCTAGAGGTCTGCTAAAGCCAGGTTTCAGAAGGGCCTTCTTTTACTGTTGGGAGTCTGTGACCCTGGTGCTCAGCTATCCCAGCACTCAATCATAAGGCCAAATGTCCTTTGGGTTGTATTTCCACAGCTGCACAATGTGCCCACAGCTATGGCTTGCAGACATATACTTGTGCCATGTGGTTTTCCTCTAGTCCCGCCATTCTTTCTCACTCACACCCTTCCCATTTCACCTCACCCTTTCTTATTCTGTCACCTCCTCTCAAAGGCGCTTAAAAATAATCACAATATCTCCTACTACTATTGCATACCTCAAAGGATCCTAAATAGAAAAGCATCTTATAAATGTACTTCACTCAGTCACCTGTTAATTTTTGCCACTTTACACTTTCTCAGTTTCCACATTACAGGAAGTTATTTTGCTGCTCTAGGGTAAATCTCACGTTGTGTAAACTCCATTTTGGCCACGTGGGTGCCTTATATTGTGCAATAACCAGTTGTGTGTTCTCTGAGTACAAAGCAAAGAGATAAAACTCCTTATGATCTGTAAAAATCCTGCAATAGCCTCAACTGTTGCAGTGTGTGAAGAAAATCTAAAGCAAGTGGGATGCCAAAGTACTCTGCAGTTTAATGTATCTTACAGCTCAAACTCTCATTATATCAGAAAATTTAACTTTTACCTAGTATAAGCCACTAAATCCTAGGCTGGCTCCTAGGCTTTGTGAAAAATGGTAGGATGTGAGTTTCACTTCTACAAGATGTTTTATCAAACCACTCAAACATAGCAAATATTAGTTCTGAGGTTTCACAGATCCCAACCCAAGATTTGAACCTGATGCATGCTTCTGACCTCAGATACAAGCTGTGTTCAATTCAGTTCTGTTGAGAAGAGCTGAGCAAAGCAGAGCAGGGAAAAAACATGCAGAGCCCAGGACAAAGCACACAGACAAACACACTGGTCTGGGTACTCACCTGGCCAGGTCACAGGACCTCGAGTTTCTTCATCTCTCTATGTCAGCTCTGCAGGACACATCCGTCTCTCAGCCTATGCCTTCATAGCAGCACAGCTGCCAAGCAAAAGCCTTTCTGAAAGCTTCAGGCCCTAGCAAGTCAGGTTTCTTCCAGGCAGACCCAGAGGTTTCATAGCCCCAAACACTGCGTTCAACTTCCCTATTCACCCTTTGCAAGCTCTTACCAGCCTTGGCCAGATCACTCTCATTGCTCCACAGGTGCACTTTGAAGCTGCAGTTTACCTCCTGCTGGGTAACAACACTTAGGTCTCTCAAATTTGCCTGAGAACTCCCACAGCATGCTTTTTTCTCATACTATTGTCACACTTCCCAACCTGATTGAGACCTTGAAGAACAAAAACATCTGAAAATTATTTAAAAAAATTAAAACAAAAAAAAAAAAATCCACTCCTAAGAAATAAAGACAAAAATTTGCAGGTTTACTTCATTTGAAGGTTGCAGGTGGTTCTTTTTGTAGTTAAATTGGCAGGTGTCTCTTCCACCTGATCACTTCAAGACTATTGATCCAGGCAACCATCCCTGTAAAACTACTTTATTATATGGCTTCTGTAGTTCTAACTGTAATTTGAAATACACCATAACAGTCAGGAATTCCCATTGAGACCCATTAAGCTGGCAATCAGGTGCCTCAAAAGGACAAAAGTATTCCAGGCAACATTCACTCTTCAGCTTTGAAAGAACCTATCTTGTTATGCTGTTCTGTTTTATTCAACATGTAACAATGAGGCATATCAAGTACTTCAAAATTATCTGTTACTGTGTGCATTTAAACAACCTGAAGGAACACAAAATATTTCTGGGAGATGGTTAGAACTTGATGAAGAGGCTTGATTTCATTTCGTTAATTTTGCAAAAAGGAAGAATCAGCAGTATTTCCCAAAAGCCTTCCTGAACCCTCAAATGAAGTATAGAGCACATATAGACTCTTTAAACTGTGATGCACGCATCTGAAGTTGGTGGCATCTTCGAGTGGTTGTTATCTGCAACAATCACTGAGAGCCCAGTGCTAGGAAGACACTTGTTTCACAGCGGCAGTTCAAGTGCTAAGGTATCTATCCACAATCCCTCTTTTGAAGGCACCTTCTTTCTCATCACTATTTAATCATTACCACAAAGTATTTCTATCAGCTATATCTTTTGGAAGAGTAAGCGACAAGGACATTTCAAGGCTGTCAGTGCCTGTGATCTGCAGAAGCATTTCCCTCTCTGAGACTTTAGTCTCCGAGACATAGTCTGTCTTGTCTCTCCAGAAGCAGCTAAAGTGGCACCCAAGTGATTATTTGGTGAGAAGCACACATTTGGCAAGTATAAAATTTAAGTATAGTGCATGAAGGTGTCATGGCAAAAGTGGACTGGGACCCAAAACTTACCCTGTCCTACACTGATGAGGGAAGTGCTGCTGATTTGAACTTAGTATTTCTCATATAAAACTACCTGGCAATAAGACCAGAAGAGTCTGATGTAAGCTGGATCCAAACAATGTGCAACAAATGAGTTTGCCTCTCATCTTTCTCCTTCCTCTGGAAGGTCACAAGAAACTGGCACTCCCCTCAAACTGCCCCGACTGAGCAGAGCTTCAGCTTTTCCTTTACCTGTCACCTCAGTAAGTACTGACCACCAAGGTGAGCTTCCTGCAGTGCTTGCCCAGTTGTGGTTCCACCTTCTCTCTCCTGCTCACCCACGGTCCCTAGGATATGCTGAGGAGCTTTCTGAGGCACACAGTCATGCATGTCACTCCAGATCTCTTCAGGCTTCTCCAATCCTTCCCACCCTGGTGCGTCTGGGTCACTTTGCACAGTGCCTGTGTTTGGGGCAGCAGTTTAACTCAGAGGCAGAGTAGTAGACTACTCAGATTTGCTGGTGACCAGATGAGTATCACAAATCTCTGCAAGGTAAGATTGATCTGCAGCCACAATGCAAAGGAGAAGGACTATAGTTTATACCTCCATAAAAGAGCCCTGGGGGCCAGGCTTCTATAAGGCTGAGTACTGACAGTAGATGAGTTTGGGTAAATGCAGGGAAGAGTACTTTAAGCCTACAGCAAAGATAAATCCTAAGGGCAAACCCAAATAGCCAAGAGGACATTTGCCTCTCTACTATTTCTATCTGTCAGTTCAAGTAAGTCCTTCCACATTATTCAATATTCTTTTTAACAAGGTTAGAAATCAGGAGCAGACCAAGATGAGGTTTTGCAAAGCTGTAATAATTTATACCTATCAAGATATTTGTTTTTGCTGAAGGTTTGGTCAGTTTGTGGTGGCTGGGGAAGTGTTGAAGAAAGGTGAATGACATGAAATGTGACCTGCATCCAGGAAAATACAATTTCAGCTTTTGGGGAAAAACTATTAAAAAGGAAATAGAAGAACCCTTTGAACTGCAGTAGGTAGCAATGAAACCAAAACCTCGGAGCAAGTAAATTAATAAATAAGTCAGATTGCAGATAGCTGCACAGCCACAACAGGCTGCAGAGTTTATTGTTTTGTTTCCAGACAGAGGTCTACAGAAAACAAATATATGGGGCTCAAGGCATTTACAGATAATGAACATCCAGACTGAGGAATGTACCCCAAGGTATTTTGGGAATATCTCTCTGACAAAACAGAAATCAGATAAAAAAAGCAACAAAGAAATATGATCTGTAGGGACACAGTGAGACAAAGACTCAAACCAACTGGTAAGTAATGGCATCTTTCTGCTCATCGTACAAATAACTACATTTGAAGCTTACTGAGGAGCAGATTTCAGCTACTTTAGCTCTGACCTGTTTCTGAAGTTTTATCTGTAGACTGAAACTGGTGAACTAACAAACTTGCAGGCCTGTTGCTTGCCTATTAAAGTGCCACTCGTGTCTGCCTTCCTACCATTAACCTCCACCTCAAGGCCAGGTACCTGCTGGAGGACTGTCCCTACATACACATTCAAACATGCTGATCATTCAACCAGGTATTTAATCTTCCCAGGCACATTTGTATTCAGGATAATAGGAAGGATTTTTTTTACTATTCTGCAAAAGGCATTTTCATCATTCCAGAGAACCTGTCTTTGCTGCCTAAAGGCAGATATCTGGATGCATAGATGGCCATCCAGAGCCAAAACCCCATGTCCAGAACAGTGCCCCTGCCACATATACACTCCCAAGGGCTCTGGCTATTCAGCTCTCTGATGGTGTTCTGCCCTGCAGTCCCTACTGATGAATGTAATATCCAGTTACAAGAGCAAAGCCAAAGGAACAGGTTTTACCTGAGCCTAGTATCTTCCTATAATGTATAACTATTCTTGCTTAATCTTGGTACTGACTAATCCATGAATTTTGAATTGATCAAGGAAAAAAAAAATTTTACAAAATCTAATACACAGCTTTAAAGGAAAAGAAAATGTACCATGACTCCTGCCACAAACCATCTCCACCAATCTAATAACAAAGACGCTTGGACACGACCTGCAATACATCTAAGAATGGAAAGAAAAATCTTCACAAACTCACTCAAGTGCAATGAGCTTAAAGCTATTCTCTGAGAAGGAAAAGAAAAGAGAAAGGTCCACAGGTGTCTTCACAATCAATGATTTCTTCAGCCCTTGGTGCAGCACTGCCAAGTTAGCTGTACACTGCTGCAGCGGATCCAGCTGCCTTTGCATTGTAACAGAGCTTCAGATTGTCAAGCACTGTTAATTGAGGTCTTTGTATTGACTCCAGCACATGGATTCTTCCTGCAGAGTCTTCACACCACATCAGTCTTGTGGGGTTGTGTTTCTTTTGTTTGTGGGGTTTTTTTGTTTGGTTGGTTTTTGCTTTTTATAAAAGCTTGGAGTTCTGTTTATCAACATACAATTATCCAATCAAGAAAGGCTCTTGAAATGCATTATCACACTTTGAAAAATAATACCTGGGATGAAAGAGAGGAAAAGCAACAGATGGGTAACAGGTCCAGTAGGACAATTCAATTTCCAAACAAGAAGTTATCACCACAGCAGCAGCCTCCTCACAGATGTCTTTTTAAGGTTAGCAATAATACACTAAATGCACCTCCAATTTTGGGATGAATTTCACAGTGTGAGTGTTTCAGTGAACACTTGGTAAGTGAAGCAAAGCTCACTAAAACAAACAGCCCTGCTGGAACTGGGCTCTGCCAGAGACTCCTGAGGCTGCTTTAGGGCTGCCCTGGGAATTTTCCTGCCCCCAGCAGTTTTTTGGGCGAGCAGCACCCACACACTAGGACTTGCAGGGTATCTCTTTGTGAAGGTTTGGGAGTTACCCACCCCCCCACACTTTGTAAAATGGCCCAGACTAGCACTCAGTCGGCTGGAAGTTAAATGATGAAGCTATATTTACAGCTTTGCACAATGTACAGCAGATATTTACACTATAGACAGAATATTTACAGAAATATACAAGTAAAAGGTAATACAGCAACACAACTCCCCTCCCAGAAATCAGAGACCCCAGGAGGGGCTCCCAACCACCCTTCCACCTTCCCCCCACCCCTGTACCTTACCCCAAGGTTTGCCTTACGTGCAAGGTAAATTAGGAGGATCGGCCAGGGGGGTTAGAAGAAAAGTGGTTAGTGAGGATTAATCAGCAGAGGAACCAGAGCCAAGAAGCTGCTAGATCCCACCAGCAGCTCCTGCTCCAGCAAGCAACAGAGAGAGACTCACTTATCTGTTGTTTTGGTTAGTATTCCCAAACAATTTCTTAGCAAGCGTATGAGTGAAGTAGACATCATGATGTTTTCCTTTCACAGCCTATAGTGTAATTTTCTCTATTAAAATATTCCAATTAGCCTCAAACCAGCACACTCTTCATTAAACCGGAGTCCCATTTGAGCCCAAAGCCTGGATAAACTGGACAGAGGGGGAGAGAAAATGCTTTCTGTGCTGAACTACCACTGCCCATTGTATCTGTGGGAGGGACAACCTCTTCATTGCATTACAGTTTCTCCATTCATCTTTAAAGGAAGAGGACACTGCACACACCCTTCTTTTATCTTTATCATTCATCCCTATAGTTAACCAGATGAAAATTTGTTAGGAAACAACTGAGAAACCAACATAATCTATTAACTTAGATCATTTTTCCCCCCACTTCAGCATACATCTGCAGAACTCTTGATCCCCTTCCACGCATGAAGCAGAGTATTCCCAGAGTTTAATTTACTTTCATGAAATGCAGAGAGAATACCTGCTGCTTTAGGTTACCTCACAACATCCTTTCAAAAGCAGTCTCACTGGGTCAGGCACCAGACATTGTCAAGCTTCAGCTCACCCAAGCTACCAGGTTCTTCAAAGCCAGATGTAGGCACAACCCACAGCTGAACACATACCCTGGGCACAGAGCTGGGAACACACACTACGGCTTTTCTTTCCTAGGATGGTTCTCACACCACACAACTGCTTCTGTGTGTATGACTACATGTGTGACTTCTAGAGGAGAAGAAAAACCAGGAAAAAATAGTTTGTGCTTCATGCTGTGGCAAACGTCTCTGGTGGGGAAAGACTGAGCTATGCCAAAGACAGTCCAGCCTTCCCGGGGCAGATTGGATGATGGTCAGAGAGAAGTGGAAAATAAACTGTCTGGATTTTACTTGTCTTGAGCTTGTCTGCAGCTCAAGTAAAAATCAAGACACCCAAGCATGTATTTATCATGTTTTCTTCCTGTGCTGGCTTTCCATTGCTTTTCCCCTTGGAAGAGCTCACTCGTGCTTGAGCGAAGAGCTGGGCTGTAGGCTGTGCTGCAGTCAAGACTGTTCAGCACCACAGAGGAGGTATGCAGGACCTGGAAGTGATTTCAAGCTCTTAGATACCACATACCTATGCTATATTCCTCCAGTTTAGTCTATATGGGTAAGAGAAGCATTGCAATTTTCAATATGCATTTCAATCTGCATTTTAAAGACACCTTAACCACAATGGGAATTCAGATTTGGAAGTATTCTGAAGTCAATATACATAAATACTGGGGAAAATATAATCTGAAACTTGCAGGTATCACATACTGACATACTGCATCATTTACTCCCCACCTGAAAGCATAATACTGATACACAAAATGCAAATTCTACTGATGCACAGGACGTATTTATTTGTTGTGCTTCAGCCATTTACCCATAATCAGCACCCTGCTGCCAGCAAGAAAGTTCTTTGCATCATCCTTCCATTTCACATTTTAAAACTCAGTTTTACAGTTTTTATTAAACAGTTCTCTGACATTAGTTAGAAACCATCTGCTTTCACGGTTTTGTTCCAGCATGAGTTTTTTGCTTGGTTAGTTGGGGTGGGGTTTTTTTGTTTGTTTGTTTGGGTTGGGTTCTTTTTTTCTGTTTACAGTCACAACCTTAACATCTATTTAAACACAGGTAGATCCTGCTACCAAGCGTAATTGAAGTAGTTGGTGATTCTAGGTGCTCAGCAATTTACCGATTCGGAGAGCGGAGTATCTCAGCCTACCTTCTGCTTGGATCTCACGGTTTCATTGCAGAGCAAAAAGAGTCAGGAGCATTTGAACTAGCAAGCACATGCTTTATTAAATTATTGGCATTCCATGGGGCAGCAATGGCTTACATTGCTTATCATTTCCTTTGGCTAAATTGCCTCATCCCATGTTTGACCATGTACAAAACCAAAGTGCACACTATGTTTACGCAAGAGACTGGGAGCATTTAAATTCAGGTAAATTAAATTTCCTCTGTGGTATTTGCAAACTATTACTCCATGTTTTTAGTGAATTAATTGACTAATTTGGTATTAATTTAAGGATTTATATTAACTGAGAAATTTGCACTATTACAATGATACAAAGAAATATCTTTCATACTTAAAACCTCAAATCTTCAGGGGTTTTTTTGTTGGTTTTTTTTTGGTGTGTGTGTTGCTGGAGTTTTTATTCAAGGACTTTATGATGCAAAATTGATGAGGGATAACTAAAACTTGGAGGTTTAAGCAGTCCTGATACAGGAAACCATAACATGAACAGAGCTACTAGGCACACATCACTTTACAAACTACTCACGTTACCAAGTTACACAGATGCTGCCAAAGAGTTTGGAGAGGGAATGCTAAGGGAGCCATGAGCTCCTGCTTGGTGTTAAGATGGGGAGCTGTGTGCTATTTCTGAGTCCTGGAAACAGGCAGAGAGGGTGGAGCTGCAGCCCAGCAGCTCCCACACTGCCCAGGGCTCTCTGCTCACTCTTTCTCTGCAGAAAATGAAACAGGACAAGATGCTCAGCTTCACAGGGCAGCCTTCAGAAACCAGCCCTTTCCTCCACATTTCTACTCCGCTGTCCCAGATGCGTGATTTCAACCCCTGTGAGGAACACAAGGATCAATTTCTACAGAGGCTTACAATCGGCTGCTGCAAATTGCCCGTCAATTCCCACAGGGACACTGCCTCGCTTGTCCTCTGGGGATGCTGACACTCAGGTGTCACTTGGCCACTGCTGTGTGCCGGAGAGCAGTGGTCTGAGTGGTGCTGGCAGCCTCTCACCACTCAGAGAAGAGGTCCTTACTCATGTGTCAGTTGTGAGATTTTCACACTTTGGTATAAAGCACATTCTTAAGAATGAGCTGTTCATGCTCCTAGTTCCCCACAGGCAGCAAGCAGTTTAGCTGGGAAGAGGATCCAGGCCAGCCTGTAGAGTCCTCTACTCTACAAGAGTTATTAGCAAAGAAACTGGCAACCAATCCTGTTGTTCAGGACATCACCAGAGGATGCTTTAATTTACTTTTACAGAAAAGAACATAACCTCAGAAAGAAATCAGCATCCACATTTTCAGTGCTTTTTAAAGGTGAGGCTCCTGGTTCTTCTCATTTCACCTCCTTGATGCTCTCAGCTGGCTGGCTTCAATCTTCACACCTTAGCTAAAGCAGTAATGTTGCTCTTTTCTTCCTAGGCAATTAGACATACGTGGGCAGAGTTTCAAAGACCTTGAGACAGTATGTGCCTTTCTCTTTTCTTAGGAAATGGCAGAGACAAGTACCTGTGCTCTTTTGGTAATTGCATGGCCTGCCCAACAGCCACTGAAGATCCAAAAGCTGTGAGTGGTCAACAGCTGCATCAGCAGTTTCTAGGCTCCATGTCTGCTTTAATTCTCTTGAAGCATTCAGATCTGTACCTCCTGCAGTACTGGAGAACATTGTGTTGGGCTTCCTATCTGTCAGCACATGGCCTGTTCATCTGTCCATGTACAGCCCTGCGTGACTGTGGTTGTATTGTCTTCAGAACCCATACTTGTCATGCACCTCTTACACACCATGGAGCTTCAGTCAGCCTCCCTCTGAGAAAGAGATGGATCAAGATGTTCATGCCTTCATCACGTGGTCCTCCTCTTTTGACTGAGTGGCATCACTTTCAAGAGCAAAGACCAGGTGTGAACTGTTGCCAAGTCACTCAGTGCTCGGGAAGGTTACACAGGAGTGTGATGGTTTGGGAGTTACTCACCCCCCACACCCCCACCCTTCGTAAAATCACCCAGACTAGACTCAGCCAGCTAGAAGTTAGGGACTGAAGCTCTATTTACAGCTTAGCACAATGTACAAGCAGAGATATACACAATAGACAGGAACATTTACAGAAATACACAAGTTAAAGGTAATACAGAAACACAACTCCCCTCCCAGAAATCAGAGACCCCAGGAGGGGCTTCCAACCACCCTTCCACCTTCTCCCCACCCCTCTGCCTTACCCCAGGCTTTGCCTTACATACAAGGTGAGTTTGGAGGATGGGCCAGGGGGTTAGAAGCACAGTAGTTAGTTAGGTTAGCAGAGAGGCCAGCAGACAAAACCCACAGCTAGAGAGACCAAGACTCTCTGTGTCTTATCTATATTTGTGTCCTTGTTCTTATACATCTCAGCAAGCCTATGAGTGAAGTAGACATCACCATTGTTTTCTTTCCACAGCCTATAATTTTTTTTCATTAAAATATTCCAGTTAGATTCGAACAAGTACAAGGAGAGGCTTGAAAAGGCAACTGGTTTGTCCTGCGGCACAGTGCTGGCCTCTGCAACTCTCCAGTCTCTCAGAGCAGGTAGCACCAGGAAGGGATGTGGCAGCCTACCCCGTGGGAAGTGCTGGCCCTTAACCAGCCCCTTCTGTAGGGACTGGTTCTCTTCAGACAGGACTATTTCAGCTTGTAAAACCCACCTGAAACCAGCTGTATAGGATTTGTTCAGTGCCAACTCTATTTAAAATAATGAACAAAAATATTAAAGAAAAAACCACAGAGATCTGCACAGTTCATTCTGGAAAGAAAATGCAGACCATTCCTGTCTCCCCTGCACCAGGTGGGGACGATTAAAGACTCTCATCAGGAATGGCTCAAATAGAGCCAGAGATGTTTTATATACAGCACTGCTCCAGCTGACAGCTCAGAATTTCCTTAGGGTGCTTCCCTGATGGAATGAATTCTATCTTCGATCTACTCTGCAAGAGGAGGAAATGGATATTTCAGCTATCAGTGTTACTTTCTGCTAGTAAAATAATGAGGAACTCACAATGTTCTTGTTTCAGTGAATTCCAGTGCATGTGTTAAGACAGCACAGCTAATTCTCTGCAACTCAGACCCTGTGTGAAGGTTTGGGAGTTCCCCACCCCCCACACTTTGTAAAATGACCCAGACTAGAACTCAGCCAGCTGGAAGTTAAGGACTGAAGCTCTATTTACAGCTCAGCACAATGTACAAGCAGAGATATACACAACAGACAGGAATAGTTACACAAATACACAAGTTAAAGGTAATACAGAAACACAACTCCCCTCCCAGAAGTCAGAGACCCCAGGAGGGGCTCCCAACCACCCTTCCACCTTCTCCCCACCCTTATAGCTTACCCCAAGGCTTGCTTTACCCGCAAGGTGAATTAGGAGGATCAGCCAGGGAGGTTAGAAGGAAAGTGGTTAGTGAGGCAATTGGCAGATGGAAGCCAGAAGCTGCTAGACCACCCGAGACACTGTGTCCCAGAGAGTGACTTATCTATGTTTTGAGTTCTTTTCTTACACATCTCAGCAAGCCTGTGAGTGAAGCAGACATCACCCTGTTTTCCTTTTCACAGCCTATAATATGATTTTCTCTATTAAAATATTCCAATTAGCCTCAAACCAGCACACCCTGCCACTCTAACCTGCAGCACAGTGCCTGGCACTACTACAGAACTTGGGAGTTTGGAGTGGTCCTGAGCAAGCATGAAGCAGATCTTTATTTGGCATGGACCTGAACAAAATTACAAGTGAGCAAGTGCACTGGAGAAGGCTCTGGTAGAAATTCCAATCACTGGAAAGTTGGACTGCTTTTTAAAGGGTTAGTCTCTGCAAAATGTCTGCATGTTAAGGAAGGAGGGATAAAATACACCCACTAAATTGCTGTCTTTCAAAATATGATGTTGAAACAAGGCACATCCCATTAGAGGAAACAGAAGATAAATGTTTGCGATGGGATGGTGAAAGAAACCAGTAGGAGAATAAAGCCTTCCACCTCGTGTGTAAATTGTAAAAGATGAGTTCTTGTGTTGCCACCTTCTGCCAAAGGGAAAGGGGGAAAAAAAAAAATCTTTGCTAACTAAGACAAATACAGTAGAAGACAAATGCCATGCAAACACAGCAGCAAAGGCCAGAGAATGTCAGCTATTTCCAAACATGATGGTGCTTTGCTTTGGTTTCATGCTCTGCAGCCTGCAGACCAGGCCTGTGCTTTAATCCAAATGACTTCATGCAAACCTAGGGCAAGAGGCTCCTATCTCCTGCTCTGCTTTCAGATACTAGAGAGATAAGAAACTGTTGTTTAAGAAAGGGCTTTGAGATAAAATTAATGAAGACTTCTGTTTCACCAGTATGTGTCACCCACGCAGCACTGGGAAGAAGAAAATCTACTTTTCCTCAAAATGCTGAGGCTGCCAGGAACCAGCTGGAGCCCTGCCTGACACAGCATGTGCATCAGTGTCTTGGGAAGTGGACTGGTTTTGGGATCATGAACCTTTGTGTATTGCTGTATAAAATAGGTATCTGGTGCAACTGATGTCTCATGACAGAGCTCTTATCTTCTTACATACCAGATGAGAAGATGCATTGCAGGAATGACACATTTCTGACATGTGTTCGCTGTGTCCTGCTTTCCACAGAAGTGGCAGCTTTAATTCTGTTCACCTGGCAGCCTTTGGCAAAGGCAATGAAAGCACTTTGGCCTCGAAAGAAAAAGGCTATTTAATTAAAGCAGTGTGAGAACTCCTTTTCTTGCAGCATACAGCAGCCAGATGGGCTCCAGCATTGTCTCTCTCCTCATTCCTTAAATCATCTTCTGTGGAAGGGCCAGGCAAGGTTGAACAAACAGATTTCTACACCGTGTAAACAGCAGGGAGCAGGTTTCCAGAAGTCTGTGCCCTGTGGGTGAATTATCAGGTGGGAACACACCAGCACCTACCTTTTCCTACATGGATCTCTTGGGGATCCAGTAAAAGGTGAACTCACAGCTCAGCCCTTCCTTCTGTAGAAAACATCTGCTCTTCTTCAAGCTTGGAGGAAGTTAATGATCTTTGAAGCCATGACCATGGTGTAAACTGAAATGCAGATTGCAGAGAGTGTGTTTGAAGAGTGAGGTGCTCTGTGCTGAAAAACCTTTTATTTTGATATGAAAGAGTGCCGAGATGTTTAAAAACCATTTTTTTCTGAGTGGGGTGTCAATCAGATTGTCTATAGAAACTGGATCCTGGAGCCTTTGCTGCATAACCTAACACAAGGGTTTGCTGGAGGCATATATTAATGGCTTTTAAATAAACTGTTAGCAAACAGTGCTTTGGGAGCATCCCTTTAGCCTGTACTTCAGACACACTTTTAAATTAAATATAGTGAAACAGACAGCTAGAAAAATAGACCATATTAATACTAATAAAAAATCCTAACAAACAACAGACTGCAAGGCCATTAAATATTCTAGTCATGGCTGGGAGAGCAGACTGCAAACTTTGAAGGCAACAATGGAGAAAAAGTAACTAAGAGAAATTTTGAGGGGAGTATGACATGACTGGAAGAACATCAGCTGGTTCTTGCCATTAATAGACTCTGTTGTGACCCTCTGCACAGCAGAAGCATAATGAAAGACAAAGCATAGAAAATCACCAATGAACTCTTCCTTCTTCACACAGCAACTAAAAGAAATGAAGATTTGGGATGCTCCCCTGATCTAGTTCAGCACTCCTGAAGCTGCACCCTGCTCTGTCATATTTATAATGCAAGAAACTTGAACACATTAGGCTCTTCACAAGTCAGTGTAGTTTTGCAGAGAGTGCAGCCAGCACTCTCCAAAGGACTACTAAGGCTGGTCTTACTACAGTGACAAAAACATCTGATTCCCTGGAAGTCTCAGTCTCTAAGAAATAGTGTCAGTATATCATAAATGCCTTGTTCCTGCATTTTGGTGGCCACTAACATGTTGCTTTGTCATCTAAAATCTCTTTTAATACAATGCATCCACAATGGTGTTCTGTAGAAAACGCCTGTGGCGTGGGGGGAAACTGGAAAGAGGAATGAAAATTACAGTATTTTAGGTAGAAATAGCCATCTTGATATCTTTCTGTATTTTTTGGTTCTCTCGCACAAAGAGCCAGAACAAGCAGAGTTCAAATGCACTGCAATGCCAAGAAGTATGTTCTGCTTCACTCAGCAGCAAGAAAGCTCACACTTGCTTGTACAGGAGAGCCAGCACAATTATCTGTTTGAATAACTCTCCACCTTCTTTGACTCAAGCTTTTCACGAAGGAAAAACAAAACCATGCAGATCTGACAACAAGCTGCTACGTCTGGAAGGAAAAGGACTCTTCATTTCCCATCAAGATGGTTATTGCTGAGCCACTGAGAAAATGCATTTTTTTGGTACTGTGTCAGAAACCACAGTATTTGGGATTTTTGACCAGAAACTGCTCACTGACTTGTTGGCAAGCTGCAAAAGTGCTGAAAAATAAAATCCAAGAAAATTAATAATACAGCAGTGATGGTTTAGGTCTTCTTGAAGTTAAACACCATTAAAAAAACATTAAAATATTCCTTCCTAATGACATTCATTAGAATATGCTTTGGATCAGGTTATATTGAGTGGGATATCAAGGAGATGTCAGAGTTTAGGAAGATGGAGAAGGAACAGTCTGCAGGAAATTGTATGGATGACAGAGACAAGGTCTAAGCTTCTCACATGTTGCCTCCATGCATTTCAGCTCCTGGCTTTCCCTCTCAGCAGTTATCTGCTGGCTTTCATGGTGCTTCCTTGCTCACACAAGCAGCAGCCAAATTTCCTATTCTACACCTATTTTTTTCAGCAAGAATGTGCTTGATCCAACTCAGAGCAAGCCAGAAGTTGACTTAACCTGCAGCTGCTTCTAATAACTCCAAGTAGTCAAAGCAGAGAGGTCACACCTAGATAGTAGGTACTGACAGATGCATCTAGAGAATCCATATGGCTTCTTAGCTGGAGAGCCCCTATAGTAGTAGCTACTGAATAAAAACATCAACTTGGTCATATTTTACTATCATAAAACAACTTTCCTCCAGCTAATCATACTGCTCTAAGTTTCAGTCCTTGATCACATCTGGCTTAGATGCACTTTGAATGATTTCTCTCCTCTCTTTGACCAGTCTGGTTTTGTCTTCTTTCTCATTTACAATAGAGCTGAATGAGATATTGCTCCTGTAAACAATAGCATCCCAGCTCAACACTGGAAATAATACAATCAGAAGATGCTGTAAATCTATTTTTCCCAGAAAGGTGGGAGTTGTATTTTGAGTTTTAACTCTGTAAAATCTCCCCACATTTTGTAAATCAAGTGATGCCACATCTGCAAGTACCTTCTGAAGTACCAGAGTTTGTAGTCTTGACTTACTGGGTAGGTAAGTGAATGTGTGCCAAAAGCAGAAGGCATATTCACAGTCTTCCATGGGTAATGATGCAGCAATTTTGTCTCCTCTAGTAGAGCAGCAAAAGCTGGCATTGTTGCTCAACCTCCTAATCATAATCAAACAAATTAGCTAACGCAGAAACACAATCAAGCAATGCATGAAGACTTGTTACCAGCCTATTACTAGATCCAAACATAGTAAAAATAGATTGTCCTGCTTTGTTTTCACTGGCTTTGGATTTGTTGACTCATTTTGTTACAGACCTCAGGGTTGCTGTGACATTAGCAGTGACAGGCAACAATAATGCCATTGTCATTCAACACTGACTCCTGTCATCCTGAGAGTGCTAATAAATGGTTGCCCAATCCAAGCCCAGCAATATCAATGAAAAGCATCCCTGCTGCCTTCCGTGGCTCAGTTGTTCACTTTCCCAGCTTAAGGTTGAATTAAGAGGTGACTATTGCAAATAACACAAACATCACCTGGGCTTGCTCAAATGTCAGCTTTTATTTTGGTCTATGCATCTCAAGAAGGGAGCCTGGAGGAATCCAGACACTGAGGGCAACCTTTTCTTATATAATCTGCTTTATGCTTTTATTTAAACAATGGCTCCTCAGGAAAATAAAATGTCACAGAAATAAGACACACAAAATCTCATGTAAATGCATCTACTTAAGGGGGTCTTAATTACTCTTTTTTTTCACAGAAAACAAATGTTTCCAGCCACACTTCCCCACTTGCAATGAAGTCTTTTGTCAGCAAACAGCACAATCCTAACAGGTTAGAATTTAATGAAAACTCCTATCTTCATTTGGCAGAAACGAAGTGAAACTTTTTAAAAAACATCTTAAACTTGAGTAAAACTGAGATCCAAAAGTGCTCTTGATACTGAACCAGGTAAAGATTTAAAAATCTGCCCATGAATTCTCATATCTGCCTTCCTCTGGTGTCACTTCTGATCCAGGCAAGGCTTCACACCACAACTCAGTGATCTTCATAAACCAGCACAGCTTTGCACTAATGTCAAAATTCTCCTCTTTATTTTCTCCTGCCTCTGCTTTGTCCCATTCCGTGCTAGCAGTTCCAGAGTGAAGAAAACTTAGGAGCTAATTCGAGTTAAATAAAACCAGCAAAAAGCCAGAGCCAGACAGATATATCTCAAACTCAAGTGTTATTTTAAGCAGAATAGTTTTGTGCTCTCTCTGTACCACAAGAGCTTTTAAAAAGGTCTGAATCAAGGCAAAGCCCTCTCTCCCCACCCCACCACCTCCTCTTTTTCCACCACCCAAATGAGCATGGTTTGAGTTTGATGTATGCTTAATATCCAGGCCCACACTGGCACATTAGAAGCCTGTTTATGATGGGAAGCTGAGTTCTGGGTACCTAGCCTGTCCTACAGGAAAAAAAACTTACCCACTTCAGTTGGTATCAGATCAGGTACTGGTGGACAAATGGTGGATTTACATGTCAAAAGTCACAGTTCTTCAGCAAAACCTATTTCTGCCTTTAAAAACACTGAAATTGAATATGACATCTGGGTCTTTGTAAACCTATCTGGGGTTGACTTAGGTATTTAGTCATCAGTTCTAGAGGGCAGGCCCACGTTAGCAGGTGGAATGTGCTTTCCTTGCTCACAGGTCTGCTGGACAGACAGACATGAAAGCAGGAGACTGAAGAGAAAATACATCCTCATGTGCTGGTGAACTGTGGAGTTTGGACCAGTGCACCTGAATCTGATGCAAATGAAGACACATTTCAACAGAGACCACTGAGCAAGAACAGAAATAAAGCAAAAGCAATCAGAGAGCATCAGAACTTCCAAGATAATTAAACTCTAATTAGGCATTCTGTTCTCACTTTGAACCATAGATCACACAATTTAAGCAGTTTTCCACAAGGATTTGACAGTCACACGTGGCAAAGGAAAAGCCACTTTCAATTGATTTTGTCTCACTCTGTAAGCAGATAAATTGAATAATACATGGGATAAACAAATGCTACAAATAACAAAAATCTCCCTGCCCCCAAATAAAGCAAAATGGATTTTTTATTTTGCATATTGCTGCTGTAAGGGGACCCTGGTCCTGGATCAATCCTTGGCAGCTCACTGCTAAAGGTCAGCAAAGGTATGTCATAGCAGCAGTTTTTCTTGAAATATTTGTTATCTTTCTGGAGCAGAGAGAAAGATAGGCTGTGACAGAGACCCACCATGGTTTCCAGGAAGGAAAAGGAATCAGTTCTTCCTAGCAGCATGCCTCCTGCTTTTCCTATGGTTTGATACTGGTAATGTCTTGGTAAAAACTCCGAAACTCTCAAGAAAAAAGAGAAGAAAATAAGAATGTGCAGCTAGCCTAGGTCAAAGCATGTCATTTGATGTTTTTTCTAGTAAAGCATCTTGGCCTTGGTACTCTGTCAAATCAATCTTCCTCCCCAGCCATACGAACACTGCTTGTGTCTTGGTAGGACCACTCATGTGTGACCCATGTCAGTGATCAGTGGTTCTCTCTTGGGAAGGATCAGCCTCTGTAAGATCCTTTTGACTTGGGTTGTAAGCTGCAGGGTCTGTAGAAGAGAACCAGCAACTGGAGGCTGTGAGCCACGATGGAGCGTGGGGTGACAGACCAAGCCAAGTGAGTTACTGCAGCTCATCCCCTCAAGGCAGGGCTGTGTGGGCTGCCATGGTTACAAGGTGTGGTGGCATGCAGAGAGACACTGACTTACTTTCTTCCACTGTGCCTCTTCATTTGGCTTAAGAAACGATGCCATTTTGCTGGGCCTTTATGTGGACATCACTTATCACAGCTACTCTTGCTCCTGCTTGCTGCCTATGTCCAGGAGCATTCTAGTATCTGAATACAGAGAGTTCCATTAAGTCTATCCCAAACACATTTAAAATGCACATGAAAGCCTGGCCTTGGTTTCATTTTGAGACAAACAGATAAAGAAAAGAACATGTTGCTCAAGAGCACCAAGGGATACCAGAACAGTGCATGCTGGTTTAAGGCTAATTGGAATTTTTTTTCTTTTTTTTCTATGAAAAGAATTATATTACAGGTTGTGAAAACACTGGTGGTGTCTACGTCACTCATAGGCTTGCTGAGATGTATAAGAACAAGAACACAAACAGAGATAACACAGAATCTCTTGGTCTTTCTGGGAGCCAGTGGGTCTTGTCCTCTCTGCTTACCTAACCAACCACTCTGCTTCTAACCCCCCAGTTAAACTCACCTTGTGCGTAAGGCAAACCCTGGGGTAAGACACAGGGGTGGAAAGAAGGTGGAAGGGTGGTTGGGACCTCCTCCTGGGGACTCTGATTTCTGGGAGGGGTACTGTGTTTCTGTATTACCTTTAACTTGTATATTTCTGTCAATACTCCTGTCTATTGTGTATATATCTGCTTGTATATTGTGATAAACTGTAAACAGAGCTTCAGTCCTTAACTTCCAGCTGGCTGAGTCTAGTCTGGGGGATTTTACAAAGAGTAGGGGGGCAGGTAACTCCCAAACCATCACATAGTGTAGCGAGCAGCTCTAGCTGGGATGGGTTCCTCTGACTCCTCATCTTTCACAGTTAGCACAGGAGCTATAAATTGAATCTTGCTACCATTTCCCTCCCTACACTGCAGAACAACATTTGTGTGTTTCATTTATGCAAAACACAGGTACACTTTCATTTTACTGTGTGCCAAAAAGAGAGCTCATACATCATTACTGTCTGGCCTTCAGCTGAGTCATTACACATTTATGGAGAAATAGGTATTTATGCAACTACATACTTCAGTTTTATGGACAACATATTCCCAAAAGGAGGGACTGCCTTTAGCACACAGAGGTTTTCTGTATCACTCAGGCCGTACATAGCTTCTCTCATTATGCAAAATTAAGCACTCTCTGTTCAGTCAAAAAGACACAATAAGATACAAATTAAACAAGCTAATTTCTCTTACTTATTTCTCTTAGTTGTTTTGTGATGTCTTTTTTAACCCAGTGATTTCAAAATGCAGACACTATCTGATCAGAACTAATTTCTTGCATGAGTTCATACACTACCCTTATACAGCGTGGCCATGGCTGTGGTAGAGTATGTCAGATTTTAATTCACAGCAGAATATAAAAAGTATAGGACAGAGGTTAGGGAAAGTCAACTGAGGAAATTGAGACAAAAAAATTCAGGCAGTTGCCAGAGTTTAATTGTGGCTGGGGTGCAATTCTCATAGAGGGAAAAAAAAAAAGCAAAAGCATCTTAACGAGCACAGGTAATTAGTCTCTTTTTTATGTGTCCTTTAAAATATAATTTGTCCAATAGGACCAGAGGACTACTTCACACTATTTTATGAGGTCCTCACTATACTGTTTCTGAAAATGGCAGGACTATTACTCTACATTTATCCTGGGGACTCCTGCCAGTGGACACGTCATTCCCATTTTTTAAGAATGTGGAAACTCAAGTGGGAATACAGTTGGTCTGAAAATAAAACCTGAGCCAAAAAATGAGCCCATCTAAACATTGCTTTTCCTCACCCGAGGATATGAAGCTCTCAGGCTGCGACCTGTAGCAGCAAGACAAGGGCAGGATAAATCACCTGCATCCCCAGTTTCCTCTGTGCTGCGCTGATGAGTTAGCTCAAAGTGTGCTGCTCCTTTTGCTAGGAGGTGGCTTTCTGCAGGCCTTAAAGATGACTCTGCTTGAGGCCTTGAGTAATCTGTACTAGTGGGAGGTGTCCCTGTCTATGGCAGGGGGTTGGAACTAGACGATCCTTGAGGTCCCTTCCAACCTTACCGTTCTATGATTCTATGATTTGCTCACTCTGCTGCAGTTGGGTGACCATAAATTTGTTTGGTAGCTGGAATAATTTAAAACTCCAAATAAGCAAATGAACCACCTCCCTTCAAGCAAGCCTTTGAGCCAGCTTCTCCCCAACACTGAGACACTGTTGTACTGGGCCAATTCAAGATACCTTCATGGAGATGTAGAAGTTGCTGAAAGCACAGGGTCAGGGCTCATTTCCAGGCTTTGGTTTTCAAAGTGATGTAAAAGGCAGAAGAAATCTGTGCAAATGCAGTGGTTCATCAGCTACATTTACCATCTCTCCTTGCCCTGTGCAAAAGTCACTAAGTAGCAGCAAACAGTGGGCTCCTGCTGCTTCTCACTTCAGTCCTGCCCACAGGATGCAAAAGTAACACCAGCAGTGCACAGGAAAGTGGTCTTCCCTACACACTTACTGCTTGTGCAGAAGGAACTTAGAATTCTTCAAAACATGGATGTGTCTAGTGGTGTGATTTGACTGTTTGGCTCAGTCTTTTCTCAGTGATGGCACTTTCTGAAGTCCACAGCATGTTTTTGCAGCCAGTGGTGATGGTGACATAACTGCTATTGGAGGGGCTGGGTTCAACATTTGGGGTTTAGGGTATTTCTTTTTCCCTACACCCCCCCCCCCTTCTTTTTTTAAATTGCTACTATTTTACTAAAGCTCTTCAAATTTTCCTTTCAGCTCTCCTTTCCAACCCATCAGTCACTCTCCCTTATTCCCTTTTGCAGAGGGTTCACAGAGATCCACTGGCACTGCCTAGTGGGCGGCCCCGGGCTGACCTTGCCAGTTGCGTTTCTTCAAGGCTCAGGCTCGGAGCATCCGTTCAGCAGGATCCAGGTCCCTCGGTTCCTGCTGATACACAAGCACAGGGTATAAGAAGGGCCAAGAGGCTGGGTAGGGAGGGGATGCCGGAAGGCATCACAAGCAGAGCAGCTGCGGAGGGGCCGCAGCCTGGCCCAGTTGCCGGGCAGAGACCGGCACCCGGCGGCGGCGGTGAAGATCGCGCCACTGCCCAGACCCCGCCGCGGGCACTCCGGGCTGCGGAGCTCTCAGCCAACAGCCAGCCTCGCCCTAGCTGCCCTTTGTCTACATTACCTCATCCTTGTACGGCCGGAGGACCAGGGATTAATTCTTACAGGGAGAGTCTAACTTGTTTTAGATGGTTCAGAGCCAGACGAACACCTCACACCTTCTGTTGCTAAGTTTCCAAAGTATTTAAAAGCTGGGAAAATACTCACATACAAAGCTAATCATCATGAATGGCCCAGAACCTCATTCCTTCTTTTAAGTTTGTCAAGAAATAGAACAAGGCACAGACTGAAGACTAAAGAGAAAACCACTACAATAAACTTTTTCCTGGCAAGTTTATTTGCTGGCATTTGTAAATCCACCGAGGAAGTGCAGTGCAATCAATACAGCTGAGGCCTGAGATCTAATTAGAGCCTTCTGTTTGAAAACAGCTTTTCTTTAAACACTACGTGGCTAGTGATAGAATATTCCCTAAAAATAAGAAAACGGTTCATTAGTGTTCATGGAAACAGAAGATCAATCTGCCCTTGTGAAAGTTAATGAATACACAGAAATATCACATCATGACCCCTGATCTCAATGCCTGAGGCAGCAGTATTATTATGCACTCACCAGAATTGCTCAGCAACAGGACTCAGATACAACTCTTACTGCATTAATTTTATCTGTGTGATTATTTAACTTCATGACATTCCAGCTGCAAGTGACAAGCTTTGAGAGATGCTCACCTGCTTAAATATTAATGACACATTTCTACTGCAAGGTGTGAGAATGTAAAATACAACTAAATAATAATTATTTTTTAAAGAGCAAATATTACCAGCAGGACAAGGATAAAAAAAAAAATCATACAGCTGTTTCACTCAGATGCTGAAACAACCCACTGAAACCACCACCCTCCCCACTTCAATAATGCAAAAATTGGCTTGTTAAATGTTGGTCAAGTGAGAAATGTAATCCCCTTTATTTTTCTTTTTTTTTTTTTTAAAGCTTTGAATCATGATGAAACTAACCTTGAGGTCTTGAGTGACTTTTGGCAACTCCTTGCTTGACTTCCCCTCCCTCTATAAAGTGGAAATGGAGAGGATATCAGCCATCCCACTTCTCTCAGCAGCACCATGATTTACAGCCCTCATGTTGCCCCCTCCATGCTTTTAGATAAAGGCATTTGCACTGTTACCTGTAATAAGAACATCTAGCAAAAATAAATGCAATGCACTCAATTCCAAGATCAACCTTTTTAGATCATTACCTACCAAGTTCTGCTGCAGCTTGGAGCCCCTCCATCTACCCACTGTGCTTTCACCAGTTTGTTGGTTCATTCCTCCTCAAAATACAGAACTTAGCAGGGATTTGAAAAGTGGGGTAAACAGCTCTACACATCCTCTTCTGAGTCCTTCTTCTTTTGCCCCTAAAATACATTATTCCTTCTCCAGACTTACAGCCTGCAGGTTGGCCATTGGTTTTTGTGGGATGAAAGGGACCAGAGGGTACAGTGTTTCTGTCCAGTCTTTGAGGAGCAGCTGTCTCAGCAACCACAGGGTGTTACTTCAAGCCTTATGAATGGGAGAGGTTATGCAGTGCCAAGGACCTGCTCATTTGGACAACTGTGCATGAACATTTCCGTGCCTTTGAAAAAGTTAGCTGGAAAAAGCTGTGGACATTCAAGAAAGAAGGCTGTGCTGGAATTCTGTGGAGTATTGGAAACCAGCCCATAGAAAAGTACTATTATCCTTTTTACATACAGGACAAGCTCAAAAGAAAAAAAAAAATAGCAGCAGCAGCAGCTTGTGAAGTCCTGTTAACATGGAGGGCTTGTGTGTAGGGCAGACACTGGAGAAAAATAGTGCTCAGGGATTTGTCACACACTGATCCTTGAATCCCACGGTAACCCTGAGCCCCAGAGCTCTACAAATGGATTTGCAGCACATTTTCTTAAGCACATCATCTCTTCAGACAGAGTGTAGCTCAGGTACCTGAAAGATCTCCATTCCAGTTCTGCATCTGTTTTCACCTGTGTATCAAATATTACTGGCACCAACTGGTACAGGATGGCATCATATCAGGGTTGTGCAGATGCAGTTGGCTGTGCAGTCTAAACACACCAGCTCCAAATACAAGGAAGTTCTTTCCCTCATCTTAAAGCCAGTAACTACACAACAGCAAACCTTCAGCTGGGTCAGCAATAACACAAAGATTAAATGACTTAATCTGATGGTTTCACAAATTAAAGCACCTTTTTTTTGTCTCATACACACAGAAATTCAAAGTAAAGTTACTTTCACACCTTTTTTTCCATCCTTTTCAGATAGTTTCCCCAGAAAGAGTAAGATCAGAGCTAGTTGATTTCATGACCCTTCATTTAAGGGCCAAGATTAGAGTGGTTTTATTTAGTCTTCTCTGTAACTGGACTGTTCAACCAAAAATAATCTTAGCATATCAATCACTGATTGAGTGAAAGGTGAATAAAAGCATTTACTGAGCTGTCATATTCATGATGAAACAACAGATGCCATCAGCTCTGAAGGGAATACATTAGCAGAAATAAACCTGCAAGATAAAGGCCTATTAGTCAGAACATGCCTTTCAATCACTTATTTATGTTAGCAGTTCAGCTTGGAAATAAAGTGAACATAATCCTGCTTTACAATAAATTATATTTATCTTTGCAGTACAGCATCTCTTAAACAATGCTGGCATATTGATTTTTTTTTACCTTCAGAAACACATTTGCCTTCACCAGACATCAGTTTGCTTCCCTGAAAGCCTCCATCACATCCAATTCTGCTATTCCCATATTTTTGGGTGCAGAAACCCAAAAATCTCGTATTTTTTCATTGTTTGCTTTCACAACTGATGGTATGTTTATTAAACTATCATAAATCCCAAACCCAAACTAGTTCAAAATGATATTACTGGAGCAACTGGTCACTTCAGGACACACTGTAAAAAACAGAAAGACTGAACTGACTTGGAAACAGAATCACAGAATGCATTGGTTGGAAGGGAACTTTAAAGGTCACCTAGACCACCTGCCCTGAAAAAAAGCAAGGACATCCCCAACTTGATCAGGTTGCTCAGAGCCCCATCAAGTCTGACACTGGATGTCTACAGGGATGGGGCTTCTACCACTTCCCTTGGAAACCTGTTCCAGTGCTTACACATACCTCTCACACCACTCCACCAGTGAGTAGGCTGGGGGACGGGTGACTCCAAGTGACCAAAGGGACAATCCATTGCATGTGATGCCATGCTCCACAAGAGTGCTGATCTTGATGCTGACAGTGATGACAAAAAGCACTACACCACAGATTAAGTGGGACTTTTTATTTTAAACATTTACAGAGATGGAAATAAATACAGAAAACAGAAGATAGAGAGGGTGCTTTTAAAAGAAATCAATCAAGTCTTCATCAGGTTTCAAAGAGGAAAAACTGTATCCAATAAATGCTTAAAACTGGCCACCATTTAAAAGTCAAGGATTAGGCTGGATAACTAAAGGGAAGCATTACAACAAACAAGGATGACACAGCTGACATTAGGGAACACACAGCTGTAACAGACAAAATGGAACCACACTACAACAGGGAAAGGTTCATATATTTACAACATACCTATCATACAAAACCAGCTGGAAATACACAGGGAGTGATTTGTTCTCTGTCCAGCTATAAGATATAAAAGACACACTGGAGGGTTTGGTGGTTTTGTTCCCCTCTCCAATATCTACAGAATAGTTTTAGCTTTTGACAAAGTTTAAAAAACCTTTTGTATCACAAGAATTTTTCATCCAACCTGAACTTTTTCCGTGTTTCCATCCTTGCTTATCATCATCTCTGTCATCCACTGGGGTGTGTGGTCAGAAGGCAAAGTCTGCACAGTTCTTTGCGGTCTTTTATCGATGGTCTGACCTGTAGGTTGGAAAAGTGTCCGTGCGATGAAGCTTCAATGGGCTAGAAACATCTTCAAGCCAGGTGGGAAAAAAACAGAACACCACTCAGTAAGACAGAGGCACCTCATAAATGACTGAGTAAGCTGCAGATTACAGCCTTTTAATTAAACCTATCTCTGCTTAACCTGCTGCTCCCTCTCAGAAACAGCTCCACTTGGATTCTATTTCCCATTTCCTTAGGAATGAAAGGTTGTACAAAGAAAATTTTTAAGGAGTTCTCACTTTACATTTTAAATGTACCATAGCTCATACTATCAGCATTAGTTCCTTTCTGTACATCAGAGAAGAGGACAAAAGGCACTTTAGAAATCATAAACCACAACTTTGGTGGAAGAAAGTTTTTCCATACAAGGTTTAAGGTACCTCTACCACTGAGCATGTGAAATGTTGCTTCATACATCTCACAGAATCACAGAACATTAGTGGTTGGAAGTGCCCTCAAAAAAAATCAAGTCAAACCCCACTGCCAGGGCAGGATCACCCAGACTAGGTCACACTGGAACATGTTCAGGCAGGTTTTGAATGTCTTCATAAAAGGAGACTCCTCAACCTCTCCAGGCAGCCTGTTCCAGGGTTTTGTCACCCTCAAAATGAAAAAGTTTTTCCTTCAGTTCACAAGGAACTTGGCTTCACCAAGGGCAGATCTTGCCTGACAAATTTAGTGGCTTTCTATGATGAAGTCACAGCGACAGTGGACAAGGGAAAGGCAGCTGATGTCATCTACCTGGACCTGAGTAAAGCATTTGACTCTGTCCCACATGACATCCTGGTCACCAAACTGGAAAAGCATGGACTTGATGGATGGACCACTCGCTGGATAAGGAATTGGCTGGATGGTCGAACCCAGAGAGTGGCGATCAACGGCACAATGTCCACCTGGAGACCAGTGACAAGTGGTGTCCCTCAGGGGTCAGTGCTGGGACCAGTGCTGTTTAACATCTTTGTCAGTGACATGGACAGAGGAATGGAGTGCACCCTCAGCAAGTTTGCAGATGACACCAAGCTGTGTGGCACAGTCGACTCGCTAGAGGGCAGGGATGC
>VWZE01014361.1:2257903-2282869 GCA_013396675.1 Eubucco bourcierii | reverse complement strand
TGTTCCCTCTCTGGAGGTGTTCAAGGCCAGGTTGGATGAGGCCTTGAGCGACCTGCACTAGTGGGAGGTGTCCCTGCCTATGGCAGGGGGTTGGAACTAGATGATCCTTGAGGTCACTTCCAACCTTACCATTCTATGTTTCGATGATTTATGGTAAGAGAAAGACATTAAATCTTGTTGCAGCTACATAAACCAATTTCTACTGCCTCAGACAGACATGTTGTTCATAGCCAAGTTCCTCCACAGTTAGTTCTGAGCATTTTATACATTTCAGAAAGCCCATTATCTTCAAGACACTAATTTTGCTGACCCTGTGAATCCTGGAGAAAAGAGACCAATTGTGATATGGGATAAATAGAACAACCCTTTTTGTTCTACAAGCTTCATGACAAAAAAAAAAAAAAAAACAAACAAAAACCCAAAAACACAAAACAAACCAAAAAACCCAACAAAAACCACCAAAGAACTTCAAACCAAAACTAACAGTTAATACAATTTTGAAACATGCCAGCTGAAAGTGGCATAAAACTGACTTCCCTAGTGTAGAATCTCCAACAGCATTGTGCCTACCTTTTCTCAATCTGTATTTTAGTTTTGAATCTTGCATTTCTATATTTCCTAGCAGTTGTGTGCCACAAACCAAGTTTTAGACACACAGAGGACTTGTGGAAAACAGACATCCACCAAGAGATCAGACAAACATCTAGTCCTCCCCCGTTGTTTAAACTCAACCATATGACTCTTTCCAAATCATCCTTGGAGTGTACACATCAATTAGCAAATGGAAAAATTGAGCATGAGCCACAACATTTTGCAAATAGGGTGACGAGAACTGCTCCCAAACAAGCTCATGATGCTGATTAATCAGAGGAACCCAATGAGAACGTGCACTGACAGAGGCGTATCGTCTCCGGATTAATTCACACTTATTGATAGCTTTGCAAACACCAAACACCAAGAACCGTAAGTTTCCCTGGTTTGTTTCTTGAAAAGCAAGCTCAGTTTATATATATGTGCTGGTTTGAGGTTAATTAGAATATTTTAATAGAGAAAATTACACTATAGGTTGTGAAAAGAAAACATGGTGATGTCTATTTCACTCATAGGCTAGCTGAAAAAATTGTTTTGGGAAAAGAACATAAACATAGCTAAGGCATTCTCTGTCTGTCTCTCTCTGGGGACACAGCACAGCGTCTGGGGCTGTCTAGCAGCTTCTGGCTCTGGCTCCTCTGCCGATTCATCTTCACTAACCACTTTCCTTCTAAACCCCTGGCCGATCCTCTTAATTTACCTTGTGCATAAGGCAACCTTGGGGCAAGGTACAGGGGTGGGGAGAAGGTGGAAGGGTGGTTGGGAGCCCCTCCTGGGGTCTCTGATTTCTGGGAGGGGAGTTGTGNCGGGGATCTCCCAAACCATCACAATACATTACCCTAAATGTTACAACTCAGCAGAATTTAATAAGAGCAGTAACTGGACTGCTATGAATCTGTGAATCCCACCTTAAAATCAGTTTGAAGCAGCACTGTGCATGGTGCCATGTGGAACACCCAGCATCACCAGTATCCCTACCATTGAATTTTTCACACTCTGCAGCAGACGCTCATGTTGTTCTGCTATGGCCAACGCAGCTGAATGAACCTTCTGATAGATTGCTTCCCCTTCTCTAGTCTGAAAGATGAATAGTCCTTCTCCTGTGTCACACATCCTGCCAGACCAAGAACAGATGAGATCCAAGAGTGAGATTTAAGATCACAGATCACCTGGAAGATGCAAAATTTCACCATGTTGCTCTAGAAGCACTATTGTACAAGAAAACAGAGGCAAGTTAAATTACAGAACAAAATTAACTAAAAGTCTTTGTGTATGAGCTTAGCAAGATTGTACACCAGGGCTGCAATTTTATCCTATATTTGTTTTGCTTTCAAACAGGGACTCGGCTAAGTACTGCTGATCTATTCTAAGGGTTTAAGCTCCAGAGACTTCATGCACACAACCCAGATTTTAATATTTAGACCCTATCTAGAATCTGTGCCAGATAGGATTAATTTGTCTTCCCCTTTCAGACTTTTAACACTGCCTGTAATGAGGTTTGCAGTTTTGTCTTCCACTTGAAACAATAAACACGTATGCACAGCATTCCAATTGCATTGACCTATCATGGCTAATGCATGATCAGCTAAATAAAAATGTGTTCTTCCTCTACCCCAAGAGAGCTAAATCCTGCAGTACTCTGGAGGATGGGCATTTAAATGCCTCCTCCGCTTCCGGATAAGTTAATTGTATGACCTGCTTCTCTTTTACTATTGTAATTCTTTAATGTGCTCATCTAAAATAATGTCCCTTAGAAAGGACTTGATAGTTTAGTTCAATAAACAAGTGCTCCCACTTCAGCCAGACAAAGACTTCAGTTCATTAACATTGAGCTACAGGAAGCAATGCAGAACAATCTCTCTAAAACAAGGGATTGCATTCAAATTTCTTACAAACCCATTTATCGGAAAGACAAAAAAACAGGAATATAATCAATGGAAGACAGGAGTCCCTTCTGTATTTCTTCAGTTTGCTTCTGGGAAACAACTTGGCACTCCTTGCTCTCAACCTCAAGCTCCTCCTAGCACAGGACCCATCACTCTGTGCCCAAAGGCCCACATCACAGATTCTGGCATTCTGTTCAACCTTTCTTCCCAGATCTCTCCACCCAATGCTCTGGCTCTTACACAGTTTTATTTAAGAACAACTCTACACAGCAACACACAGTCCTGTCAGCCTCTACCTTGCAATCCACTGGGATACCCCAACTGTCCCACTTCAAACACTTATTTTGCAATTGCAATCTGGGGTTTTTATTTGCTTTTACTTTGGGTTTGGGGGGATTTTTTGGGGTGGTTTGGGGCAGGGAGGGTAGGAGAAGCAGGATTGTTCCTTGTATGCGTTTCAATTTTTTTTTTTTAAGGAGAGGGTACAGACCAGCCTCTGTCTGAAGGTAAGTTCTTGTGTCCTTCAGCAACCTTAAGAACTGCCCCAGAGCACCACCCAGCAGCACCAAGGAAAGCAACAAAGTGTAGTCACCAAACACCTACCTCCCTGCTTCAAATGTGAACCAAGAGGGGTCCCGCCCATAGCGTCGGAGGGCACTTAATGGCCAAGAGACGAGTTTTACTCTGGGATTCTGGATGTCCCAAAGACAGATATTCTCAAATGTTATCTGCAAGGTACATTCCCCATGCACATCTAAATTAGGGGATGGCATCAAATACACATTGAATCTCTCTGGGAGAAAAACAAAAGGTTAGTCTAAAATCCCTGCCCAGTAAATGTGCAAGTCATTAAAGGAATTTCCTATTTTCCATCTCTAACACAAGATCTTATTACCATTTACAACAATTAATTCAAAGACTCAATTCCTTCAAGTAACTCAATAAACTCCATCTTTGGGGCAGTCAGAATGCTGCTTTTAAAGGGTGTCAAATGTTTTTGTGCACGCATTCAGACACCAAAGAGAAGTGCACCACCAAAATCCTGATATTTGCAAACAATTAATTAAATTGTGTGCATGAATAAATACACTGCAGTTGCATTTGTGCATGTAATTAGCTAATTTGCATAAGAAAGTGAAGTAGCCATGGGCTCAGGTTTTGCATGCAATTACCATTATTTATTGTTTGCTTTACAATGCTGCCAAATTGAACAGATTGAAATAGTTGTACAGACATCATACAAGTAAACACAACAAAAGATATTCCCCATCTCTGAGAGCAACTAATTTGTCTGAAAAAGAAAAGTGCTATGACAAAATAATCCCAGTTACTTCTTATCTCTGTTAGCAATTCAAAAAACCCCAAAATCCCCCAAAACCCCCAAACTAAAAACCAAACCCACAGAACAGGAGGGAGGGTTTGCAAAAGCAACTTTGCCCCAATTTATTTCTGACACTCATGTGAACAATTCTCAAGACTTTAAAATAATGCAATTAGCAATTTACAAGGTCAATATTTATGTACCTACCACTCTGCTCCCTCTCTACTCCAGATGCCAACAAGTCAGGCTCTCCAAGGCTAATGTCATTAATTCGGGTTCCAAGACACTCCATCTGCAGCACCTTGCACCACTCATCGGCCTCAAGTTCTGTATAAATGCCCAGAAAATCTGTGTGTAGGTACAACACATTTATGATTTCACAATTGATGCTTTTATGCTTTCTATTGTCTGTGGCCATTTTACCCACCTGACTCACAAGCAAAGGTTTTTGAGGTGTCATCATTAAAATAAATCCCAACAGCATGCTTCTTTGTGCTTTTAGGCATTCGTAAGACATTCTTCACATTATTGAGCTCTGTGACCTGAAAGAGCACACATTTGCAGCTTTATTTAGGAGCTTCAGAAGATATATATGCATTATTGACTGGAGAAGAGAAGGAAGGAATGTTACAAAGGACAGAGAAGAAGAGAGAGAGAGCATAAACTTGTCTATGACTGCTCTTAAAGAAATGCAGCCTTGACATGAATCACCTTTGACAACCAACTTGAAGACCCTGGATGAAGCAGCCACATCCTCCAGTTCTCTCTTCTGTATGTGAGCTTCAGTGCAACACTACCTGAGCAGGACTTTAGCCAAGAGGCAGACAGAATTAAAGCTCACTCTAGATTGTGAAATATCTACACAAAGGGCATGAGAAAAAACAACCTGATTTAGCAGAAGCAGAGAGAGGTGAAGAGATTAAAAAAAAAAATAAAATTCCAAAGGATTCACTCATTTGGCAGGATCATGTCCAGCTCCAGCATGGCCTTCCTAATGGAGAACGATGCTGTAAGAAAGGCAAAAAGCTGCTCTCTGAACTATTTTTGATGGGCAGTTGAGCATTTGTTAGAATGATCCACTTAAAAAATTAAGTCACAGTTTTAGATATTAAAAAGCTTTTTAGCTATAAAAGTTCAGACTTGTAAACACAAAATTATGTTGCTTGGCTGTCAAAATCCAACTGGAAAAAACAACAGCTTTCAAACAAACAAAAAAAACCTCATATCTGTTACCTTGTTATAGCTTCAGTAAACACAGGCTACAGTTTCTTCATATTTCTAATGTTCACTTTTCACCTTTACAACAATCTTCACAACTATAAGTAGAGAATTTGCTCCATTATTTAAATTCCTCTTAATGTAAAGGCTAAACCCTGGACAGGGAACCAGGAAGTTCTATTTAAATATTCATTATCAGAAAAAAATTCACTGATTCTCTCACTTGGTAGGAACTGAAAAGAGAGAAAAAGGTGGAATTGACCAGAAATGATCTGGTGTACAACCTAACAAGTTTTCTACTTTGGTCTCATCAGTTTTGTGGAATAGTCTCACGTCAAATTGTGTCAACTCCAAACAAAGAAACACAGCAACTACCTTATCTACAAGACTCAGGAAGTAAAGAGATTTATCAGTGTTGTAGGGTTGAGCAACAGAAACTCTTCCTCTAGAGCATCTTATGTTCACCAGCACAACCACTGCATGTTTCTGGCCCTAAGTCACCCCCTTGAAGCCAGTTTATTGCCCATCCCCTCTTGAGAACAGGAGAATAAACATCCAATTTAAAAAAAAAAAAAAATCACATTTCCAAGCAAGACCTCTGAAAATGTAATCTTACTGTGAACAGAAGGAACAAAGAGCAGTTGGTCAGCAATGTCTCCCCAGAATGAAAATAAATAACAGATTCAGTGTCAAGACATTCATTCTGTGGGCAGCAGCAGCAGCAAATAATGGAAAGAACAGTCCATGGGGAACTTACCAAACCCTCTGCACAGCTGCCAAATTTAGCACTGAGGTTTTCATAGCCTCCAGGTTCAAAAATTTGAAATGTGTCAAAACTGAGACTTCCTAATTCTGTTTAATTTTGCACGAGAATTTTTTCCTCTTCCAGGAAATCCTGTGATGGAAGCACATCCCCCAGTGCTAACAAGACACCGACAAACTCATTGTTAGGCATGACAAATCTGTCACAACCTATTCCCATCCTGCTCAGCACAAGACAGGTCAAGCACAAACTGCCAGCTGCCAAGTTCAACTCTCATATGTTTTTCTCATATGCCAAGGAAAGATTCAAACACAAGAAGAAAAAAAGAAAATGAAGAAGAGCTAGACTTTTCCATTCAGAACAGCAGCTACCTCAACATTTCTACTGAGCACATCTACACCTTCTGCAAGTGAATCTGCTAATGAAGTTTTGTACCTATCAGTACAAAAGTTAGCAGAGGTAAAATGTAGTCACACTTTTGGGTAATAAATCATTTAGCTCATTTATTGAAATCAGCCATGTCACACTCCTACTGCTGAATATCCCAGTAATTGTTTCTAACACAGTGAATCCTGAGGATGCTGTGGCAAGGCTCAATGTGATCACGAAAGGTTTATACTACTCAGGAAATGGTACACAAACTCTCTATGCCAGTTCAGGAACCAAAAGCAGTTTCAGCAGTCAGCTACTGCCTGTACTCCCCATCAGCCCCTGACCATAGGCAGCACATTCCACATCACAGCAAAGGGGGAAAGGGACAGTTCACCACCCAAGATGTTGCCAACTACTGAACAGAACTGAGAGTGAAAAGCAACCAAGTCACTCAAACAGTATCACAAATGACCCTGTGCTCAAGCCGAGTGATCCATCTCCAGGCTGGATGAGATCAGATACTCTAACACTGCTGGGAAGGTGAGAACAAGATTAAAACATTTGTTTCTCCTGATGCACTAAAGGAGAGAGAGGTTTGTAACCACTTGTTCCTCTTACTTCAACTCCAACCTTGTACACTCTACCTTCATCACTCCCAGCATGCCCAAGATTGCACTTCTCCAAAGTTACCATGTTTTATTCTCATTAGGGCTGCAGGCTCTTACTGTTCAATTGACCTGAACAGGATCCTGTAGTCCCTGCATCCAAAAAAGAACATCCATCACCCATTTCCTCCTAATTTTTGTATTACTAGATTGTCCTGGAAAGCTAATAGGCCTAAAACAGGTCCTGGCTTGGCCCACCCTTCTGCTGATGGGGGAAGCAAGAGCAGGAGGAAAACAAAAGTTTGGGTCATTATGTCCCTTCCCACAGTGATAAACAGGTACCCACAGGTGCTTATGCACATGTGAGTGTCTCACCCAAACAAGGGTAGGCAAGCTCTGGTTTCACCTACTATGGTCAGTTTTGCACATGCCATTTTGATTGGTCAATCTCTGTGGCCAAAGGAGCCATTACACTTGGGCAAATAATATAAATGGAGCTAAGCTGCAAGCAGTTGTGCTGCCTCTGCCTCAGTGTGTGCTGCTATGCTCTACATTCATCTCAGATACCTGTGGTCTACCTCCATTCTAGAGCTTCCCATCAGAAGCAGTTGGCCACTCCTACAAGATCTACCCAGCAGAGAGTAGGACAGAATCCAAGGACAAACAAGAATTTTCTTTCTTTAGGTCTTCCAGCTGAGAATTGTTTCTCCAAGTTACATAACAGCTCCCACTCTACCCTTAGGCCCAGCAGAGCAATCCTCCTACTACATGAGGACAGACACTTTTGCAATAGACACTTCAGCTGGGGCATTAGGGAGTTATGCAAAACTCAAGGTGTCCAGAAGTATGGTGGCTGGGCGACTTGACCTCATAACAACATAACTTGCAACTCCCACATTCCACTTTCAAGGCAACTAAATAGGAAAAAAAGCATGAATATAATGGCATCATTGTTTTGATGCTGAGAACAGCAGTAAGTTTTTCCTTATCATAAATTCCTCTCAAAAGCCAGTTAGTTACTGCAGTAAAGTGCTTTTTTGTAATCTCAAATGCAGAGTAATATATTCCAATAGAGATTTTACAAGAATCAGCTCATGCTTGAAATCCCAAAGTTCATCCTTTTGAAGAGAAAAATTTTTCATTTGAATATGCCTTCTCCTGCATCTGCTTTTTATTGCTATGCTCCCTCTAAGTAAACCATGTTAAGAAGAAAATGCAGATTACCTAAGACATTATTTATCTCTTATCTTACTGCTTTTGCAGTATTTACAGTGCTCTATTTTGCTTTTCTGGGCTATCAACCAGAAGTTAATTCATCTTCTATGTGAAAACTCTCCCTAAGAGCAGAGAATGAAGATAGAGAGCACACAAGTGTGCCACTAACCTGGCTATTAGTACAAGGACAAGTCAAAGTGGTGAGCTTCTCCCTGTCTCTGCAGGGTGGACGTACAGGGAAGGAAGGAAAAAGGGATACAGATTTGGAATGAACATGAACAACTTACTTTTGTGAGGATTTTTTTTTTTTAAAACGTGTTTATAAAGTTCTGTCCTAAGGAGTTTCCTCATCACTTCACCTCACCTCCAAGCGTTGTACACTGGGAGAAGGGAAGAAGGACAGAACAGAGACCCTGCAGCAGTGTTCAGGTTCTTCAGGTATCACCACATGCCCTATGTAACTGTAGGCTGACAGCAGCCATGTGCCAGAAGCACACCCCAAGAGCTCTGGCTTCCAGCCTGGTCAAACGAAATTGCAGGGGTTTTCACCCCCTCCTTGGGTGCTATCTTGAAGTAATGCTGAAATCAGTAGTATTGTGTCATTGATTTCACTGATCATCAAATCCTTTGTAAATCATATTTCAGCTCTGAATTGAGGAAAAGGGGTATTTATATTTGGAGAAATATAGCTACAACATTTGGCAGCTCCTGGGTTATTTTGTGCTGCACTGACTGCTTGAGAGCTCTTGTATAATTACATTTCACAGAGCAGAGTCTGAAAGTCTTGACATGCATCTGAAGATTTCCTGATAGCATTTGGTTCTGTTGAGCTGCACAAGCTGAGATCTAACCACATCCCTGTGAATTCCAACAGATAGGTAGCGCTCAGTTCTGGCCTCTGACCCAGGCCCAAACATCTACTGTAATACACATACACACACACACACACACACACTCACTCTAGTCTCCTCTCAGATAGTTCAGAGCAAGTTCTTCTTCAGCACCAGACCTAGCAGACACAGGGAGCTCAACAGATGGACAAAACCTGGCACACTGGGACACTTCTGAAGTCAATGGCACAGGTGACAGCATGCAGGAGAGTCACTTGAACTCAGTCTTCCAGCTCATGTATGCCTTCTGCTTTGGACACACCCTTATGGCATCTGATTTTTATAGCTGGCAAAAATACAATCTATGAGCAGCTGTCCTCTATTCTGGGCTGAACTGCTGAATTTCCCCTCACCTTTCAGAGGTTCAGAGATGTTCCAATATGATAATAGCCCCTTTTGGAAAGAGTCAGCCTTAGCCAAGCTGCTGCCAAGGCTCAGCCATGCACCTGCACTCCAGAAGGAGAAGTTGTCTAAAGCCCACTTGATATTTGACCTGCTGAGTCATCCAGCAAGGAGCTTCAAAATGTCATCATTATCCCAGGTGCCTAAATAGCCTTCCTGTTGTTCACCCTTGTGCAACAGATGGTTCAGATTGTCTGGCACATCTGAATTCACACTGCCTAAGTGGCAGGTTGCTAACATCCTCCTCTACCACAGTTTTGGAAAGGAATCAGGAGCAGACACCAAACATCTGCAAATATTTCAGGCTGAAGTTTTCTTTTTTTTGCATTTTTTAGGTAGCTGTCCTTCTGTCAGGCTCCTGCAAAACAGTGTTCCCATGGTTAGTTTAATTCATGCATGCTTTATCTGCAATTAGTAACTAATGCACATTTATAAACTTTTTAAAATAAAAGTGAGTGAACCACAAATATCAGAGCTAAGATGGGACTAACAGAAATCACAAGAAACAACATATTTTGATAGAGGTTAAAGACCTCCTTCTGCATATGTCTCCCCTCCCATCTACTTTCAAGCCTCCTTTATGTTAAGATGGCAATCCATATAATTGAAATGCATTTTGTCAGATTAAAAGCTAAAATACTTGCAGAGCTGTGTGGCAATAGAGAGTTATGAGCCAGGAACAGGGACTAATCATCCATTTCCCAGCTGACAGCACAAACAGAGTTTCACCCTAACCAGATATACTCAGGCAAAACAAAAAAAAACCACCTTCCATCTCTCCCACTCCTCTCAGAAATATGCAAGACATACTTTGTTAAAAATTACCTCCAGCATTCAAAGCTACTGTTTGAATTGGTCCATAATTCACAAATATGGGTCACCTTTCAGAACACGTCTCAAGGGATTATATTTATTGCCTACACAACTGATATGTTCAGTAGTTCTCAGATATCTTGTGTTGTAATCTTAATCAAGGACTTGCCCAGTTCTAATTTGGCTTCCTGAAAATTCCTCCCCATGATGAGTACAGGTAGCACACTTCCCACACCAGAGGAATGGAAAATGCTCCCTGATGCTGCAATTCCAATCCAGTCCTGCTTATAAGATGTGTTTGTATATATCTGCCTTACTAAGAACACAGAACACATTAGCATTTAAGATAGTTTTTAAAACACTTTTAAAATATAAACATATAAAAATGAACTCTACAACCATGCCTGTATTCTCCTTCTTCAGTGGGAAGAATCATCAGCTCCTGGTTTTCTACTTGCCTACACAGAATCACATACACAGACCACAATCCTGCTGCAGTCCAACATTGGCTTAGTCAAATAAAATCACAACTGGGAGCTCCTGAATTTAGAGATGCCATTGTCATCAGTCTCAGAAGCTGTTTTTCCACTCCCAGCACCAGGAAACCCATGCACAAGATAAATTCTTCCACGTGGAAAGGCACACGTGTGCCCCACAGACTTGCAATGCACCTTGCTGTATGGCATTAGAATGAAAAATACCACAATATCCTGACGAGTTACTTTAGTTCTTTCAAAGCCTCAAACTAGCCATTTCATTCCCAGCAAGTGATAATATTCATTAAAATAAATGTTTAACAGACAGCTATTAATAGAGTGGTCACACTTTAAATATTTCATTTGCTAGTGATACAGCATTGCCTTAGCAAGCCTGGGAAAACAATTACAAATTACACAATTCAATTTTCCAAATGGATTATTCCATAACTAGACAGAAAGACTGTTTAAATTGCTTCTGCTGTTTCAAGGCAAGATTAATACAATTGGATTAAAACTTCGATTCCCTCAAGGAACCTGTCAGCACTATGCAGTTAGTTAGGTTTGTATCAGAATACTGAGGATTCTTCTGGCACATTGTAAGCTCAAAAGTCACTTGGAGAAATAAGATTTTCTTTTTTTTCCCTTCCTCCAATATTATTTTGTTAAAGCATATGGTAATTTGTGGTTATTTACATTTAGCAAGTGAAATCCAGACAGCTACCTGAAAGGTAACTATGCAAAGATTTTGTAGCCTGGATCCTAATTATTTTCTCTCCCTTGTGGAACCAGATGAATTAAGTGGGCAATTTCCTTTGTGTATGCAAGTTTCCAGTTCACTTCATAAGGTACAGATGACTCTTCTCAGATGACCTGTGTTTCAGGACACTTCAACCTTTCCATGTTTTAAAACAACAGAGAAAGATTAGAAAGCATTTAAAAGTCAGCATTATAACAAAAGGAGTGGGGTGTGTGGGTGTGTGTGTGTGTAGAAAAAAAACAAACAAACTTATTTGCTTCAAACTTTGAGTGGCAAGGATATAAAAATTCAGCCTCTGGTGCAGGGCTGCAGAAGGGGACACACACCCCCCACGCATTCAAGCATGAGCAAATTGGACCCCCCAATAATGACAGAAACACCACCAAGATACCTCCCACAATTGTGCACTGCTTTTGGCCCCAGGTGGATGGATCCTGCTTAATAACTACCAGACTTAGATGGATCAAGGAGAGAACTTGAATGGATAAAGGTGCCAAGGAGATGTCATAAGATCTCAGACCACTGAAACTCATCTCTAGTGACTGGTATCACCATGGTGCCAACAAAACACATGCTCTGGGACAGACTCTTTCCACTAGTAAATGGAAGTAACCTTTGCACTGTAAGTCATCACAGAAAAAAAAAAAATAGGGGCAAAAAATTGAAGTCATTTAACACTTCAGTGAAGGAGGCAGGTGCTATTGAAAAATTAGCTCCATTCATCATTTTTCTTTTTTCCTACTCTTTACAGTTTTATGATGGATGAAACCTTTCCTGAGATTGATGGGGTGAAAGGGGCTCCTCAGTTTTCTCCATTAGCTGCTGCTTTCGTTAGCATTCGAGAATCACTTCAGAACCCAGGTAAGAAGTTAATGACCACATTTCTGAAACACTGGTAATCTGTAAGTGAGGTTTTCCTCATACAGTATCGTTTATCAGACTGCAATGCATTTGCCTTAGATTCATTAGCACAAGCTTATGACACAGTGACACTTGACACGTTAACAAGACTGGTTGGGCTTCTCGTTTGTGGGATTAACTTTATTGTCAGACAGCAAGCAGCAGCCTTCTGTCCACGAGTGACAGAATTAAAATAAGCCTCGTCCCACCCTCAGCTACAACAGCTGCTCTTGTTGGCTGCATGGGTCTCAAGACAACTACTATCCTAGACCTCTGGATGTTGCCTTGAGTATCATGATCCCATTAATACCATACACCAAATCCAAGAACTGTCAGTTGATGACTGCCATATTACATTGTTTGTGGGGGAGTTTTATTAATAATTAACTGGTTTTTGTAAGAATCAGTTCAGTTATAGAAGGGTATAGAGCAGCAGTGACATTCTCCTTTTTCAACACCTCATATTTAGCACTGTTAGAAACTGCATCATTCTCCCTTACAATTTCACACATTTACAAAACCTTTTTAAATAAACTCATATTCGTCCACCTGTTCTCTTTTTAAGTTAACACATTTTAACCAGAAAGTGGTATTTAATATTCACTGGCTTCTTTTCAGTGAGGTTTGTTAAAAATAAACAGGACCCATCAACTTGTATTGCTGATGACTCTAGAACTATACAAATGTCTCATTTATCATCACAGGGGGAAAAAAAAAATAAATGGGGAGATGACAGAGCCCCACTGTCAAAAAATAACACTGCCTAAGTCACAACTCACTGTCCCAGGCAATTGCATTTTAACTGCTCTGCTTGGTTAGCCCTGCTACACTTACACAGTGGCAGAGAAAGGATAAATGCCCAGAAAACATGGAGAACAAATGCTGATGGCAATGTTCCTAGAGTGGCTCCTACTAATGGTAGCAAAACCAAGTCATCCAAGCCTGTCTGCAACCTGCCATGCAAAGCCCATCCATGACAGCCAGGCTGGTGCAATGATGAGAAGAGAAATCTCTTTATACAGAATAACTGCAAGTTTTCTGGTAGAAACATTAGCACTGCAGCCCATAATCTGAGTCTACGTACCCGGGACTTGAGGCTGACATATGCTTAGGGAAAGAGTTTAGAGCACTGGAGCTGGCAGTCTAACCCAGCAGGCCCAAGACACCAAAAAGAACAACCCCATAGAAGCTCAGACAGATCATCCCAGCTGTACTCAAGTATGACTCAGACCTCAAGACATCACCTTCCAGTTCTTGAAAAGGAGACTTAGGATCTAATCTATCAGTTCACTCCAGATGAAACCTACTTTCAGCAGTGCATTCAACTTTGATTTACCCCTCCAAAGTGACTGTGGAGTTCAACCATTGTTTATTCCTGGCAAATAATCTACCAGAGGAAGGAGACACTAAATTTATAGAAGTAACTGTTAACTATAGGCTAAGTGTGACTTAAAGCTGAAAACCCTCAGAACTAGTAGGACTTTCTGTGGTGCTTCAGCCTGCAGATGCAGATGTAGGAAACTGCTGTTAGGTTACACACATGACAAGTAAATGCTAACCTACAGATTTTCTTGCTAGAGGAGATAAAAAAAACGTGAAAATCCAGCTCATTTACATCACTCATGGATCAGAAGTTCAGATTAGGTAACGAATGTAAGTCAGCATGTGCTGCTGCTATGTTGCATTAATATGTGGCTTGGATGCCAACACTCTGCGCTGGGTTAGGAACTGGCTGAAGGGCCAAGCCCAAAGAGTGGTGTTAAATGGTGCCACATCCAGCTGGAGGCCGGGCACTAGCAGTGTGCCCCAGGGATCAGTGCTGGGCCCCATCCTCTTTAACATCTTCAGTGATGATCTGGACGAGGGCATAGAGTCGGTCACCAGCAAATTTGCAGCTGACACCAAGCTGGGAGCTGATGTTGCTGAGTTGGAGGGCAGAAATGCTCTGCAGCAGGACCTCGGCCGCCTGCACAGATGGGCAGAGTCTAAGGGGATNGGACTCTGCACTGGTTAGGCCACACCTTGAGTACTGTGTCCAGTTCCGGGCCCCTCAATTTAAGAAGGACATTGAGGTGCTTGAGTGTGTCCAGAGAAGGGCAACGAGGCTGGGGAGAGGCCTCAAGCACAGCCCTATGGAGAGAGGCTGAGGGAGCTGGGGTTGTTTAGCCTGGAGAAGAGGAGGCTCAGGGGGGACCTTCTTGCTGTCTACAACTACCTGAAGGGTGGTTGTGGCCAAAAGGAGGTTACCTTCTTCTCTCAGGCAACCAGCAGCAGAACAAGAGGACACAGTCTCAAGCTGTGCCAGGAGAAGTTTAGGCTGGAGGTGAGGAGAAAGGTCTTGACTGAGAGAGTCATTGACTGCTGGAATGGGCTGCCCAGGGAGGTGGTGGAGTCACCATTCCTGGAGGAGTTCAAGATAGGTTTGGAGGTGGCACTTGGTGCCATGACCTAGTCTTGAGGTCTGTGGTAATGGGTTGGACTTGATGATCTTTGAGGTCTCTTCCAACCTTGGTGATACTGTAGTATAATTGAGTCTGAACACAGACTTACATCAATAATTGACAGAGCCATGCTAATATAAAACACATTTCACACAAAGTTGCAAACTGATACAGTGCAACGCTCACACACATCAAATGGAAAATAAAATAAAAATAAAAAATGCACTTCTCATTACTTTTGAAAGTTGCTAAATACAAATCGGAAGGAACTATTTCTGGGCATGACTTACTACACATAGGCAGAGGTTTTATGACCAATGAATTACCAGCTATGTGGCACATAGACAGACAAGTCTTGAATTCAGATTCAGTATTCCCTTGAGATTTTGTCCTAAATGTATGTCAAAGTGAGTAAGTGCAGATCAGCCTCAAGCTGAGCTGTGCTCACCGACTCCCAGGAATTTATGCACATAATTCCTAATCTTCTAATGTATTAAGCTTTTGCCAACAATGATTATAAATTAAAGGGTTTCTTATTTTCATCTCCATGCCCAGGAGAATTACATATGTAAATTCTCTGCTGAATACAAAATGTGCACATAGCTCCAGAGAAGTGATTAGGGGAAAGAAAAAAAAAAACCAACCCACCACACTTCATTCTTTAAATACCAGTGAACTTAGCAGTTTTCACATCACCATGGCACAAAACACACACATGCTCTCCTTCGTATCTGTAGCTGTCTGTTTCTTACAGATGCAAAATCCTAGTGAAATGGGAACCTTCAAGTACCCTTTTTTTTTAAATTCATGCATTACCTTGGATTTTTGCTGCTGTAATGCCCTGGTAGGGCATAAATCCTGCCAGGTCAGTTTAACCCTTGCTTCTCCTCCTCCTGTTGCGAGTCCAGGAGTTGAGTAGAATGAGCAAACAACGGAGCAGCAAAGCCTTTAGGGTTAGGAGTTTAGCATCACCTCAGGTGTCTTGTGCTGCCCCTCAGCGTGCCTGCGTGGTCACACGAGGCACAGAGCTTTGAATCCATCGGCCAGAACAATGATGTCAGTGCCTATTGGCCACTTTCATTTTTAAAATGATGCATTTAATGGGGGCTGATTTAGAACTCGAGCCTTTCTGCACTGACCCTCCACCAGGAGCAACACCCCATTTGTGGCTGGTTAACTGGGAATCGCGGTGGCCATGTGTTTGCAGCTTGCACCAGCAGTTTAGTAGGAACTCAGTTCTTCTCTCCTTCCCTCTGCCTGGAATAGTTTGTATTTTACCATAGAATCATTATTGTGAGCTTTGGAAGCCTCCTTGTACAGGAAACTTACTCAAGGACCAAAGTGTCGTGAGTACATCTGCTAGAGTTAATGTTAAGGTTCCATAAACAGTTAGACATTTTCCAGTTTCCACTTTCCTATTTTCCAAGTTCTGATTGCTTAAGCTGTTTAATTCTGTGTTCATAAATATCCTTTGTGCAACTACTTCCTGTTGACCAAAAATCTGAAGCATCTCAGGGAATTTTCCCTGTTTTTTAATAACAAAAAATTAATATACATTAATATTCATAACATATTAATTTTTACAACATGTAATTATGATGAGAAGCAGTTAGCAAAAACTATTTCAGCTGTGATTTTAAAGGGCTGAGGAAAGGAACTAAAGTCATTTCCCCTTAGCTTAGCAAGATGTTTGCTACAAAGCAGAAAACCAGAACACTTACTCTGCCTCTACTTTACCCAGTGAAGGAAGACAGAAGTGGCTTTAGGACATTGATAGTTTAGGAACTTTCAATTTTCAGGCCCATTAATATACGGCAACTTCAGATTGTATTTTTGAACATACGTAGAAACAAATTTGAGAAGCAACCTTATTAGAAGTCTTACCTTGTGATAGCACCTGAAGTAAGCAGCTCGTTCATCTGAGAATTTCTCCAGCCTCTTTGGCCCTTTGCTTGAAGCTTTTTTGAATACTAACCAGCATCTCTGGTAAATCTAGAAACACAAGAGAATAAACTTGGCATCTCCAATTACTTGAACATCACTGGTATTTGCATGGAAGTTAAATTCATAAATCAGCTTTTGCTCTGGAGCTACAATTAATGGTTCTTGGTAGCTTAGACAAAAAACAAAACTCAAGTTAATGGATAGTTGTGTCCTATTTCTTTTGAATTACTGTCATGGTTTAACCCCAGCTGGCAACTAAGCACCACACAGGCAGCTTGCTCACTCCTGCCTCTCCATCCCCGTGACACAGGGAGGAGAAACAACAAAAAGTCATAAATTGCTATTATGAAAAGGAAGATAACTAAGACAGAGAAATAAAAGCCCAGAAAACAACATAACTGCTCACCACCCACTGACTGATGCCCAGCCAGTCCCCAAGCAGTAATCAGCACCTCTTGGCCAACTCCCTCCGTTCTACATACTAAGCATGACATTCTATGCCATGGAATATGCCTTTGCCTAGTTCAGGTCAGTTGTCCTGGCTGTGCTCCCTCCCAGTTTCTTGTGCACTTGCACTCTGGTAAAACCTGGGAGGTTGGAAAGTCCTTGACTCAGGATAAGCACTACTTAGCAACAACTAAAACATCAGTGTGCTATCAACAACATTCTCATAATAAAATCAAAGTGCAGCACTGTATCAGATACTAGGAAGAAAATTAACTCTGTCCCAGTTGAAGTCCAGCGAACTCTGATACAATCAGAATTTTTTCTGAAGACAGTGTATGTTTGACTGAAAGATGCTGGGAAGAAAGCTGTAGCTGTGCTTGCAAATGTAGGCCTTTCTAGAAAACTGCTTTTTTTAATCTTTAAAAAAGGACATATTTTTCCATGTAGATTAGTTACTGTTTCAAGTCTTGCATGCTTAAGACAGACATGAATAAACCTTGAGCAAACAGATAGGAACGGAACTTCTACCACACAAGAGATAAAACTCTCAAGTGTATATTCTACGTATGAGGGCAAATGAGGATACATAAGGGAGAAGGAACTGAATTAACAGGTAATAGAAGAGGCAGAGCATTTAACTGTAGAACCCAGGACCATTCTGGCAATTGGCATTTTGCTTTCAAGGTCCAACTGAATTTAGATTCAAGTCACATGGAGCAGATTTGGTGTAGAGCGGTTGATAAAACACCTTTCCATCTGCAGCATTAAGCCTCTTCATCTCTCAAAACTCCTGCCTCCATTTCTTGCAATCTTCCCACCTATTCCTTAAGTGTGGTGCACTTTCTACCATTCTCTTACTTTTAACCCCATAGCACTCAGCTTAGAAAACATACTGGCTGTAAAGAAGGGGAAAAATATATATATAAGCCTTGCCAACTGTTCACAGCCTACATTTAATCAGTAATTCCAAAGTAACACCTGGTAAGTTAGAAATAAAACTGCCACTAAAATTAGTGTCATTTCAAAGGGGGAAAAAAAAAAATCTGATCAGCAATTACCAAGTAGTTCACAGCTCCAGCAGAGTTCTAGAGCAGCAAAAATTCACTGGAGTGATCAGCGACAAGACCCATCAAAACACCTCACTGCCTCCAGCGAAGCCAATGCCAACAGGTAACCAGCAAATGAACTCCATCCTTTGAGCTCTTGATGGGTTTCTAAACAATGTATTCAGTACAAAACAATTCTTTCTACAGAAAGTAGCTATAATTTTACTTCTGTGCCCAAAAATAATTGTTACTTGACTAGCTGTGCTTCTTTTACCAGCTTTTAGCTGCTTCTATAAAGACGTTCAGGGAACCATATTATTCCTCTTCAGCTTTATTATTCTGCCTCACATGTGGACATTCATACTCCTGGCCCACTTGGCTGCAGAGCCATTTAGCATATGAACAGGCTGCTCTGATGCCAAGCACCAGCTGAATCCATCAATATTCTCATCCAATTTTCCAGCTTATTGGCCATTCAATCTGTTCCATCTGAATGGAATTGTTTAAGAATTACTAGACACTGACCAAAGTAAGGGCTTGCCACAGAAAATGCAATCAGAGATACACTGGGAGAGACTTTCTACATTTGGCTTCTGAGAGTCTTGTTTGCCAGCCCCAGACAACCTCATTACACCTGACAAGAAAAAAAAAATCTCCAAAATGCCAGCCAAAAGAGATTGTCCTGAGTTTGACTATTCAGTTCTTTTGCTTTTCAAAAGCCTGTAGTGTTAAGTTCGCAATTAGAAACTCATGCAGGAGAACAGAACCCTTTAGCAATGCACTTGCCATTGTACAACACACACGAAGACAACTACAACATGATGATGTTCTACTCAGACCATCTGCACTCAGAAGCAACTGTGTGAGCCAGCAAGCATCACAAAGCCATAGCTACAAACTGAGCTCACCACCACATAGAATTAGGGGCAGAACATTTTAATACAAATGAGGAAATAAAGTTTTGTTCTGCCTCCAATGGGGCACAGATCCAGGCTGGTTACTGCTCTTCCAAATGCCACTAGGAGCGTAAGTACTATTAGCAACTCCCCTCAAGCATGGTCAATGGTTTTAAGTAGATGCCACTGGAATTTATTACTGTAGTTCAACAATGACTAATCCAAGACTAACTCATGGATTTAGATCAAAATCAGAGCACAGCTGTGGAGAGAAAAAAAAAAAAAAACAAACCCACAAAACACCACAAAAGAACACCACACCCAAACAAGCGAACTGAAAAACTATTACATGTAAGTACCACCAAGGATGCAACAGCCAAATCAGCCTACAATATAAACGCTGGTCTTTGAGCTTTGGTACCATTTATATATTACAATATTTAACAAAAGAGTCCCAGGGTTAGAATACATTATGCCAATGTCTCAAGATGACAACATCATGGCACAAGTAACTACACTTGCAAAGAACAAATGGCATTCGTGATGCTAACTGGAGCAAACTGTCAGGTCATAAAGGTCTCTCCTCTGAAATTCCTCCTCCCTCCTCATGGAATCTCTAGGTAGAGAGATTCTACTGCAATAGTAGTTTAAAGGAGAACAAAAAGCATTTTGTTTACAGGCAACAAGCAATATTTTTGCCTGAATATACAGTTCAGAATCCCATTAACGTTAGTGATTTGATAATTCACAGAACAGTTTGGGTTCAAAAGGACCTGTTTACCAGCTTGAAAAACAAGATAATGGAGCAATCAAAACTGTAATTTCATTTCTATGTCCCCATGGGACACATCCAACAGCATCCTCAACTGAGCATAAAGTACATGATACCCTAATCTTCTAGCAAATGTAAATAAACAAGAGATTGGACTAGATGAACTTTAAAGGTTCTTTCCAAACCAAACCATTCTATGAATAACCAGTTCAGCAGCACCAGCCTAGGCACACTGAAAGCTGTTCACCACAGTCAATGCCCAGAAGAGATAATGTGGCTAAGACAGCTAATCAGAAACCTTGTTATGAGCTACATTACACAGCAGGTAATTAGGTGTTTGATGCTGTCCTGACCTAGCCCGTGTCTGAGGCAATGCAGTGTTCCTTCCAGCTGAAGGCTGCAGGTGAAGTGTTTACGTTGTTACAGCAGTTTTGACAGCAGCAACAAGAACCAGGCCCAAATGCTCTTAGGTGCCTCATGAATATCTAGCTCACTTATCTCTCAGATCAACGTTTTCACTACTATCTATGAATAGGAATTAGTTGAAAGTACTGCTGTAATTACTTCCCTTCCAAACACTTGGGCTGACAGTGATTAGATAATCCAAACAGCAAATCAGGATCTGATGTGCTGAGAGAGAACAATAATAGCTTCATTTGCATAACACCTAAAACTTACACAGCTCTCCCTGTGAGACCTTCTGAGAAAGCCAAACTCAAAAATTAATTCCAGTATGATGAAAAAAAAAAAAAAAATAAAAAAAAAAAAATCAGCATCTACTTCCTCTGTGCTCTCCTGAAAATTTCAGCTTCTAACAGCCCACGGACAAGTAGCAGTGTAAAATTCAAGGGAAATAATGTGAGTGTTTATGAAGATGATAATCTGAAACCCAGAGAGGTGATCCAAGATGTGTGTCTAAGGTCACATCAAAACAGCACTATTTTTGGCTCTAAAGATCAGTTGATATAAATCATTACCACAACTGAAGTTAAAGGAGTGACTTCAAAGGAATGATGCAATCTGAGCATTTGGATTCCTACTCTCAGTGCCGTGCCTTAGGAACCAGGCAGGATTGCTCAGCCATCTCCACCCACCTTCTGATGCTGGAAATACATTGGGAAGCAAAGGAAGTGCTGACCTTAGCTGGAGCTGGTCAGCATCTGGCTAAGTAGAAAAAAATCATTTCACTTTCCTGGGTTTCATGGTTCAGTCGTGGTTTGAGAATATTCTCATGCAGAGAGGAAAGTTGAACCCAGGGGTTTACTGTTCCACATGAGGGCCCAAACCAATAGGCCCTTCTGAAAGTGAGCATGTAAAGGCAGATCTATCAGCCTTCACCACTGCCCAGCTGATCAGAAACGTAAGAGAACAAAACCCCAGATTTTTGAGTGCCTAAAACATCATTCTTCATACGTGAAACATGAACTATTCCACACAAGAAACAAATACTTCAATTTAGAAACTAAAATTTGCATTTCAGCCCAAAGTTTTCATCACCCCTCAATACTTTTGTTCACCAACTGATTTGGAAAACACCTGGAAAGAGCCAAATATTTAGAAACTGAGGAGGGGAGACTGGTTTTTGTACCTTAGGCAGGTGGTTTAACACTGACTATTTAAAATAAATGCCACACACAAATACACAGCTTCCACCACACCACGGCAAAAGCCTGCTTTGCTTCCTGACCAAACAATCTCACCTCTTACTTGTTTGTTAGTTAAAAGGGACACGGAAATCAGAGACAGTAGTGCATAGTCTCATCTGGCAAATTTCTCCTTGGTGAACAAGCAAACCTTCAGGGAAAGCTGCTCTATTTTAAATCCCACGTTGTGTTCCTCTGCTCCCTGCCCTAAACCAAAGACTTCCAACGAGCTGCGTTTATAGGAACAATGAACTTGGTGTCAAATAAACACAAACTTTACTTTTTCCAAAGCAGGAGCTGCAAATACTTCATGAAGTCTGAGCTATTGCCAGGAACCTGCCTTTTCTGACTCTAATAACCTCTAGAAACAATCTAGGAAAGGCACAACACAAGAGATTCCTCACACTGTGTTCCAAAGTTGGGTTTGGGGGTTTATTTGGTAGAAAAAAGGAAAGTGTTGCCACTTTATCAAAGGCTGGTAGGCAGCTCTGATATAACTCAATCACACATGGAAAATCATGAGTGTTTTGCTGAACCAGTTGACTGGAGTTCCAGGTACAAGGTCACTTCCAACAGGGAGTTGCTTGCACAGGAAATGAGGGAGCTCAAGCTAAGTCTTTGGCTCTTAATTCTTCTATTTAAAAAACGCCTTAATATGTCACTTATGCTTCAAAAGGTGGTAAAGAGCCCTGAATAGAATCCTTAGCCTGAAGAAAATTGGTGAGGTGATTGGATCTAAGATCTCTTTGCATCTAGAAAAACTAAATGTTGCCAACAAAGGCAGGTTGCACCTCATTCCTTTGATCATACTCATTGTCAGACATTTCTCCACTATGTAACTGTTTCTTTGTGAAAAACTAGAGGACTGCTTTCTAGTAAGCAGCTGTAGGCATCAGCATGTATGACAATTCTTTGTGTGTCATGCTGAATGGGACTGTGTGGCTATAATGAGACTCCACAACCTTTCCATGATTTCACAAAATGTATCTGATCTGAATGTATTTCTTCCATAAGGTTATGACTCAAATATACTTTTTTTGCAGCCCAGCTTTGTCCCTTGACTACTTCATTCCCATACTGGCAGCAGTATTTGGCTCTGTTTCCTTCTGAAAAAAAACTACGTTTAAAACAACCACAAGTAGATGGACTGCTAGAAAGCATCACATAATTACAAACTTATCTAATTTGTACTGCAATGTGTATAGCACAACTTAAGCAGTGCACAGAAATGTAGCCTGGTTCACTGGCTTTGTAAAATAAGCAGCAAAGTTGTCTGCATGTTGTCTGTAAAGATATTGCTGCACTTGGCAACAAGACAATTTCCCTTTCCCAGAATACCCATTTAATGTGTGTTATGAGTAAGTGATATTGCATTATTCGTTGTGATCAGGTTGTAATGACTACATAAATCAAAGTTGGTTTACATCAAGCTATCTTCTTCTCTGGGGGACTAAAGAAAATAATCTAGATTTCTTCTTCCCCTGAGAAATACATTTGTGGTGAGATAAACCTGACTCCTTCCTCTCATTCAGTGTATGTCTTCAGAAACAATATTTTATACTAAGTAGTCATCCATAGCTGCTAATAAGGAATGAAACTGTAATCCTGTGTCTGTGCCTGTTCAGAATGTACAATATTGCTCACTACTGCAAGGTTTTTTTCTATGGAGTTACAAAACTTGGCTTTGGTAGTGACCAGAACTTGCTATAATACGAAGCTATACACCTCTTTTTACTGAGGCTCATTAATGCAAGTCACAACACTACTGCTCTAAAATATGAGGCATTTTAATGTCTTTTCTCTTCAAAACCTCTTTTGTTCTACCCCTTCCCACCCAACTGGCATTGCATCAACCAGAAGAGGGATTTTTGTTAACAATTCAGGCTCAGAACTCAAAGCTGTTCTTCCAGCCCCAGTTTAAAACACCAAACAGCTGTATTTGAGCCTACAGATGCATTCCCATTTGACACACTAGGCAGAAGGCAACTTTCTCCTATTTTCTTTTCTCCCTGTGTTCCTTCATGATTACACAGGATTCATTCCACAGATGAAGTTTTTACTTATTGCCATAACATCCTCAGCAATTAAAAGTCTGTATGCTGTAACCTGGAGCACATTGCCCAAGCCATGGTAGGGTGGTGAGGACCATCATCTAAGCACAGAGGGAGAAATGGCTCAACTAATTACCTAAGAGAGCCTTTATTTCATCTCTGTGCTATGCTCTGTGACAATGGATGCTGACAGGGAAACACAAACAGGCAAAACATGCAAATTGCTTGCAACTGGTATCTGTTAGTTATTGGTTTAGACAAAGGGTAAAAAAATCCCAAACAAAAATTACAGTGGTACAGGTCACCTCTGGCAGATTTCAAGATGGAATGGACTTATTAAAAGACAATAAGGAATTTGCTGATATATTCCAGCCTGGCAGAAGATTTAATTTAAAAAGGAAGAAAGAAAAAAAAATTAAAAGGGACACGTGGGAGCTTATGAGAGCCCTTCACAGTGAATCACTGCAACTGTCAATAAAGCAGTTTAGAAGCAATGTACCTCTTCAAATTGTTGATGCACTCAGCAGCTGGGAAGTCCAGAGTTCAAAGGGATCTTAATTACAGATCCTGGCCAGATGATGAAGAACATTACCAGTGAAATCTCCCTGACATACAATCGTTTGAGGGCTTTGAAAGGACACTATGGTTCAGTCTAGATAGAGCAGAGAAACCACCAGACTTGGGGGACACCTAAAGCAAGCATTCTGGACCCCAAAGGGCATGGAAAGTGCTCCAGGATCACAGGACACCCAGGAGGTTGGCAGAATAGAATAGTGACAGCTGCAAGTGCTAAAGGTGATTACAAAGGGCTGAAATTTAGGCCTTGCTTAGCGAGTACTATTAAGTGGTCTGCGAGGGAGTCCTTTCCCTTCTCTACTCAGTGCATGGTGCCTTGAATCTGTATTGGCAGGTGCACTTTATATGCAACTCACAGGAGACTTGTTGATAAACTAATGAGTAAACAGAGCACACAGTGTAACAAACTGCTCAGGAGCTGCACAAGGTAAGTAGCTGTGATGTAGGACAATACAGTTCTCGAATAGAATTTTGGAACCTAAAAGACATTAAAAGCTTTTGGTCTACTCTTCCTGCAAAAAAAAAAAAACCACTGAGCTGGACACAGTATGATTAGAAGACATCATTACCTCAACTATTTTTCCACTTTCTGGTCCTTCTTTACTTTGAAGGCTGGAAGCCCATAGAGAGATGCTGGTTTGTAGAGTAGTTGTTTTCTTTAAATCATACATAGAATAGGTTTAATTCCGGGCTGTGTAAGGCCATTAGAGGAGAGTGACTCCAAGTGCCAAGAAGCATTTACAGCAGAAGCCCTCTCTTGCTAGTGGCAATTTAAAAAAAGTCCTACTGGAGCTAAGTATCTGATTTGGTTCCTCGAACATCTGCTCGGCTTTATATACGGGCACAGTTAATTCTAGGCATGAAACTGGATAGGAGAAAAATCAGTCTAGGACACTTAACTACTAAAGAAAAAAAAAAGGGAGGGGGGGGGGGGGGGG